>JARQSW010000118.1:0-263292 GCA_030142375.1 Calameuta pallipes
CTAACCTATCCAAGACCTGCAGAAATAAAATAACATTACAATTGAGTGTGTGTGTGTGTGTGTGTGTGTGTGTGTGTCTATATATATATATATATATATATATATATATATATATATATATATATATATTACTTATATACCACAAAGGAACATCATACTGAAAATTTTTTCAAAAACAGCCGTTTTAAAATCAAATTTACATTTATTCAATTTGCTTCCTTTTTTGATTTTCAGTACCGGATCACATCAGAGCAAGAGTTCACAGTTTACCTGAAAAGGCCTATAACCCACGAGCCGGTGACGATCTGTACAGATTGCGCGAATTCAGCATCACTCACAAGGGTGTTGTGAATCGCGGTGACTCCATAATATCCAGACGAAGCAGAAGCAATACGTCAGTGAACAGCAGCAGGTAATTATTTTATTTTTCGAATGAAATATATATATGCATATACATATATATATATAATTGAAATAACGGTATCAAGTGCAGGAGGGGTTGTAAAAAAATTTTTAACTTCGCCTCAAGAGCTTTTTCTTAGAAAAAAAAAACCGTGGTCACACACGTGCCCACTCTGCTGGCGGCTCCGAACGTAAGTCCCAGAAATACATGAATTTGATTGGCACTTCTAGGGGTTGCCTTTTCCAATTCGAAAGATCTTCCGCCAAGGGGATGTAAGATGATCGGGTTCCAGTAGGCGATGCATTGTTTATGTTCACCCTCTAAGAAAAATGTTGGCCAAATAGCCGAGGGTGGAACTTCTTTGAATAAGCCTTGAGTGAAATATCATCCCCAATTTTAAGGGATGATCCAGGAAACCTCCCGGCTTCGGTCGCTAATAATTCCGCACTTTTCCATCAGTCTCAGGAAGAGGGGGACGCTAGAACGAGGCGTAACGGATCGCTGCTTTTTAAAGATATTTTATTAGGGAGGCTGCATCCCGAGGCGGACTTAATAATTGTCTAGCTAGGGGATGAAGTAATTACGAGGATCCCGGTTCTACGACTTCCGCGAGTGGTTGTTGACGGTACGAGTGGTTAATGATTTGCGGTAATGCGGTTAGTTAATTTTAATGTCGTTATCCTTAATTGAGGGGTGGTTTAAGCCACCCCTGTTCGAGTTTAGATTGATACAGCGGGTATGGCGGCGTCGAGTGGAGCGGAAATAGGGGTTGTAAGATACAAGGGGGCATGAGACGGGTTGCCCAAGGGGGGCGAAAAGAAGCTTTCGAAAATCTAATCAGGGTTAACGCAAGTTCAGCAATAATTCGCAACGTGTGAGTGGAGCTTAATTTCTTTTTTTTATCAAATGCACTGAGGCATTTTGACAGATTTTTTTTTACACGCAGATTCGGTGTCCGGTATACGCGTGTATGGCCACCCTTGGAGTTTATTCTTCAGCTTGATAAATTTTATGGGTTGATATTGTCGCGTGTCGCCTGTGACAAAAATTTGCTTCTGTGCTCGCCAGCCAGTTTAATTAACTTCCGTTCTGTTCGCTATCGCTTTAACGTTCGCCATCCCCTCGACCTAGCGTGGTTGCGTAGTGGCTAGTGCGGGTATCAATTATTTTTTTCCAGTCCTTTCAGTTCGTTTTTTTTTTTTTTTTTTTTCCTTTTAATTTTGCCCCACTCTTCAAAAGACACCACTTGCGCTTGGTCGGATCCTTTCGTCAGGTTCTACCCTCGTTACTGCGCGTTCGGCGAATTTCCTCGATGACCGATCGAACTTTCATCCCTCTTCTTGACGGGGGGTCGGATGCTCGGAGAAAGAGCCAAGTGGACTATATTTTCTAGGGTCTCTTGAGTCCTGACAGATGGGAGAAGAGGCGCTTTTTCTTCAGGACTTCAGTGACAATCATCCCTTAGTTGAGCATTTGGAAATTGAGATCAGTGTAGTAGGGATGATGTGGGGCTGGTTCGTAATATGAGATTGAACCTGTGGTGGAATCTTGAGAACTACTGATTTCTCGAAGTGAATTTAGCATTCGCGATGCGAGAGAATATTACGAATTTTTTAAGGGTTGTAAAAGTCAAATGGCAGAGGGATGCTGTTTCAGGGGGTGATCGGGGTGGGGTGGTGTGGTGTTGACGTTGACTACTTGTTACCGAAAAACGAAGGGCATCGTCAGGATCGATAGCAGAAAGAAAATTTATTGAAAAAAAAAAAAAGATTTCATCCCTTATAGAACCTTCGTACTTGAATTCCCTCTTTCTTCCTCATATCTGCACCCCTTCGACCTCCCACCTACTTCAGTCTTTTGTATTTCATTCCTTACCCTTTAGACCTATTCACCTTTTCCACGTTTCCTACCTTATTGCTCTCTCTCTCTCTCTCTCTCTCTCTCTCTCTCTCTCTCTCTCTCTCTCTCTCTCTCTCTCTCTCTCTCTCTCTCTCACACAATTAAATTTTCAAAAATTATTCTCTCTTTTCTTCAACGATTTTTTCTCCTGTCGTTGAATCAACCCTTTCTTTCCTTTTTCTTGTCTTTAAATTTCGTTACGTCTACCCTCAGATGGGTTGTCCACCATCTGCTCGCACCCCCTATAGTCTGTCGCATGAATATGCTTTCCGTCTCGACGCTCTTCGTTGCAATGGTCGTCGCGACGTCTTCAGTCTCGGCGAGGGGTAGAAATCGAGGGTTACACAGGGACTAATGTATAGACAGAATGTTTTACGGGGGTTCCTAACCAAAAGACGTAACAGACGATGGGGTGGTGCCAGACGTTGGAGCGTATCGAACCGGATCACGATCGCAAGTATACTATATCACGTCTCCCTAACCATTAAGGGATGAAAAAGTAAATGTTACGAAAGATACTGGAAAATCATGAAAAAGACTTTCGTTCGCCGTGGCACAAATCATACGCAATCTTTGCCTATACATAAAACGCAATTTATTTTCTTTTATTCCATTTTATCAATAGCCTATCAAATTTGTAAAAGAAAATTCATTTAACTTTCCATATCACATTTCAGATAATCTTTTACATATACAA
Organism: Calameuta pallipes; assembly: GCA_030142375.1. NCBI lineage: Eukaryota > Metazoa > Arthropoda > Insecta > Hymenoptera > Cephidae > Calameuta > Calameuta pallipes. The sequence goes on from JARQSW010000118.1 coordinate 3,000, forward strand.
TATTTATATCTTCGTTCCCACTCACAAGAAATTGTCATCTGGAGACTCAAAATATGTTAACTTTTTTTTTTTTATTTTCAACCGTAAATTAACCAATCGATGAAAACTCGCGAAATGATCATTCAAATACCGAAAATGTTATTTTGCATTTCAATTAAAAATTGTATCTTCACGTATCATCCCTATTTTGCATTACTCCTAAATGTACTGTGGGTCAGGTTAGATTTCGAAAAGCAGAATTTCACTGTCATCGATTAAAAATATTAAAGGTACCTGTTTTACCGACCGCGCCATAAGAATACCTAGTCTGACCTGTCGATAAAGAAATTTCCGTTTCAATAATCTACAGTTGCATAGGTATATAAGTAAAAGTACATATACATACAGTGTATACATATACATATATACCTAGGCGGCTACGACGAAATACAAAGTACAGTGTCACCAATTCTCGAGAAATTAAAATTCGAAATTATATTTTAAACGAGGCTGGCAACCCTGGAAGAATTTTTAATAGATAATGCGCAGTGCATTGCGCGCATGATCGTTCAGGGTCAAGGTCACAAAATTATAAAATGAAAGAGAGGAATCACCTTTCTAAAGGAAATATTTATAAGAAATCTGAATTAACGCAGACGAATGGAAATTCTTGGTCCTTGTCGTGAAATTCCTTAAGCAATACCCAACTACCACCCTGTCTTGATAAAAGTATAGAAATGTTGTGTTCTTAAGAAACCAAAAGAAATTCATCCACCCCCCAGCAGTCAATTTAAAAAAAGTTCCCTTTCTATACCCCCCCCCCCCCCCCCCCTCTTCCTCTTCACCTTACGTTTCCTGTAGTTAAGGGTTGACGACGTAAAATACGAAGAGCACCGTCGTGCTTCAACCTCCTAATCTGTTCGCTACCCTTCAGTATTACATCCTTAATGGACGTATATCCTTGACTGTATATATATATATATATGTCTACTCGAACGGAAGTTCCGTATAACCGGAAAGAGCGTGCAAGAAACTCTAATACGATTGCAGACTGGGTTCTCTTCTTATCGGGAAGTCACTTTATTTTTCTTGGACGGCTGTTTCTTCGCGTCGTCTTAAGTCAACGTCACGTACGATTAACATGTATTTACTTCGAATTTTTAAAAAGTTCTATATCGTGTACATATATTTATACCTTGATTTAATTTTTTTCTTCTTCGTGGACACGTCGATATTTATCAGCCGGTAAAGTAGGATTTCTCAACGAGCTATGAAAAATTACGAAATTCACGTTTCTGCCCTCTGCACTCGAAAACATATTTTTTGGTTGAGTTTGGGGAAAAAAAAAATAAGGAAAATGGTAATTTCTCACTTTTACAATTTTATCCAGCCGCTCTCTTCACTTGTGAATTCCACTCTATCGATTGGTGTAGCCTACCCTGACTTTCTATGGTATCAAGAGTTTGTTGTACTTGTATTATACTGCGTTCGAGGGTGAAGCTGCTCGATGGGGGGTTCGACATGGGCTGGCGGAGAGATGGCAAGGTTTTTCAATTTGGCAAAAAGCAGGTACGAAACCAGCCCTTTCGACGTGGTGGATATGCCTCGTTTGCAGGTCCCTCAGAGTTTTCTTTTACTGGGGGGTAGTTTTTTTTTATGGATACTGCACACGTGGGTATATGTGTATACATGTGTATATATATATATATATATATATATATACACATGTAATTGTATCTTAAAGCCAATATACTTCCTCGAGCACCCATGACACTCGTCGTGACGTCATCCATTTTAATTTACACAATTCCAATAAGCACCAACCCCCCTAATCTTACCCTTCAAGGATCCTCCTTGACGTTTCTAGCGCAAAATGCTGATAGTGATTTTCGTCTAATGACTTTTTTCGAGGACTCCGCCAATGTTTGCACCCCTACAGAAGGACTCCAGTTTCCTGTCAATGTATACAGGGGTGCGTCGAGTTCCGATCGCAGGAAAAAATCTTCAAGCAGTTTGCGTCTGTATCGATCAGAGATTTGCATGCGATTTGACGTTTGGAGGAAAATATATTTTTTCGTCACTTTCTTGTTTGGGGTCTTCGAGAATTTTCGGCACCCTCGTCGGTACGCGAGAGGGTGAGAAAAAAAAAATTTTTTAAATCACACCCCTAAATTCGTTCGGGTAATAATCTTTCTTGTTTTTCCTGGCTCTTTTAACTTACTTCGCGTTTATCACAAGTCAGCTGGACCATCTTTTATGATTTTCGTACGAAAATCAAACGGGCTAAGCTGTACGTACAGGGTGTACGGTTTTCGACTGACGCTTTTAATTTTGACAGAAGGCTCCTTTGAGGCTGACTTAAGAAGTTTTGAGCCCAGGGGGGCTTTAGCTGTTTTTCGGTCTTTTCGAGCGTAGGGGCGATGGGAGCTCGGGGACGGGGGGTGACGTTCAATTTTCGAAACGGCACTTTTTTTCATCCCTTACTTGAATTTCTAACGTGTACGCCGGGGTCTCCCTTCTCTCTTACCCGGTTGTATATTTACCTGTAATAAATTAATCTTTCACCCTCCTGCATCCCCTTTCTCGCGTAAACTGACAAAGTTTCACTAGTGTGTATACAATTTTCATCATACTCATCTTCGTCTTATTTATTCAAGGATTTTCGTCCTTTTTTTACCCTCAATCCTCCTTCCGATCGCGTTTCGGTAAATTAAGTTCCGGTACCGATATCGATATTTCGTCTCTTACCTTACATCGTGTCCTTGCCGTAGATACATATACCGTTCAGAAAATAATATCGTGTTCATTGTGATCGATAAAAGATAAGCGGGATGATATGTGATATTTTTTGCAAATCCTTTTTTTCCATGTACTTATTTCTTATAAATTAATCTTAGAGATTTTCTTTTTATTTTTTCAGTTTTTTTTTATGTCGTCTACTTTAATTTTCAGGGACTTACTGTAGCTGTTATCGTAACGTTACTGATTTACATGTATAAGGAAGAAAGTTTATGTCTATAGAGACTCAGTGCTGGAATTCCAGATTGTTAAGGGTTGGATAAGGGATGAATGATTACACCGTAAGGTTGATAAGGATATATAAGAAATCCCTTATGTCTCCGGCAGAATCTCACCAGCGCCCTAATGAAATCACAGCGTTAAATACTTACGAAATTCTCGATGATCATAAACCACCCTTATTGATACGTCTGAGCCTTATGCATCTTTCTCACTGCGGGATACGAATTTACCGAGAGTATCGCCTACATGGATATTTGCTTTCATTTCTGCTTTTTTCTTTTTTCTCTTTTACCGCACAATTTTCACGTATATAGGATATATCATTGGGAGATGATTTGAAAGTAAATTCACTCAGGGATCCAAGCAGGAAATATATTATCTTCGCGAGTGAAGTGCCCGAAGAAACGATTCGCGAATATCACAATTAACTTTTATTAAACAGCATTATCATCCGTCTGTCGGATCGGATTGATAAGAATGATAAGAAAAAAAGATACAGGAGTTGATTTTTTTCGTTGTCAAAAAAAAAGTACAAATATGATCGGAGAAAATTTATTTTGGGGTGAGGGGGGGGGGAGGTCTTTCTCACACTTTTTTCTTCTCGTCGATTTCATCTGGGGGTGGAATTTGGGGGGGGGGACGTCACAATTCATCATTAACCCTCATGGAACTTTTTTTTCTCCCTGACGAATTTTTATTCACCAATGACGTAATGATCTTTGACGTTGTATCCACGGTGCGTTAACGATCGCTCGGATGCTGCGCCAGCGTCATTTTGTTTTGTTCGAAATTTCACGTGGATAAAAAAAGAAAACGAATTTTACCGCGAGGCAATCTCGACGATTCACATAGAAAAAAAAAAGAAAAAAAAATTCATCGGGAAACGTGTGATGACGATTTAGAAAAAAATAAATAAAAAAATTTGAGTCTCCTTGTCACAATTCATCCTTAGCGTCATTTTATTCCGTAATCTCGATCGACTCCTCGACCTCCAACGATCTCTGTGATCTGACCGACGATGACGTCACCGATCTGATCGACGACGATGACTCCATCACTGATTTCGATTGGACGCTCTGCACGGACTTGGACGTCTTCACTGATTGGGACTTCACGGCTGACGAGATATTCGTCGACTGCTGCACGAGGCTGGATGCGGAATCGTTGGCTAAAAAATAAAAAGAAATTTTTTCCTCTGACGTAACCAAAAATGGTGCACGGTGATGAAGCATAGAAAAAATAAAATTAGCAAAAATCGAACCTGCCAGGAATCTAGTGGAAATATTTCTCTGTTAAACAAAGAGAGACCCCCCCCCCTCCCTCCCTCACCTGGTCCAGCTGTAAAAATATTAACACGGATCCAAATTGGCGTACCCCCCCTCCCAGCCTCTCCACTCAATCATCTAACCGTAAATAACGAAGAAAGATCAACCAGACGCGAAACCATCGTGTTTACTTAGATGAGAAAAATTAATGCTTCATGTATAAGGGAATGGGGTGGGTCGGTTGTGATCCGAAATTTTTTTTTTCACCATGAGAAATAATACTCGAAAATACTGAGGTATTGAAAAAAATGTCTTTCGAATTGGAAAAAAAAAATGTGCCGAAAATTATTGCGGATATTTTGTAAATAATTTGTAAAATTTGTACCTTTTGCAACCTCCATGGCTTTTATCTTCTTTTTTTTTATCCTTACTTCTTTACTTTTACGATGGACCTCGAATTTTCGAATTTAACGTACGACGATGTAAGCCGGTCGGATGCGCGCGCGAAAATGGCGAAGAACAATCGGGCCTTCGGCTTATTCTAAACTGAGACACCAAAGAGGAGTAGGGATGCTGTAAGGATTCCACGAGAAGATGAGAGTAGTGGTGATGCTGTTGGATGACGATGATTATTGCCGGTTGGCTTAGATGCGAGTTTCGAGTCAGGAATGTTAGGTTATGTTTGTTCCCAGGAGCCAACGAATATTCGGGGAATTTTAGCTGATATATGTATATATATACATACATATATGCAAGTTAACATATGCGTAAGTTTGCCTCTGTACACACGTATGAATTTTGCTTGTGCCAGTCAATACTCTCCCTGGCTTTTCTTAGATACTTTGCCATACCAAAGTATCTCTGTCTCCGATCGCTCAAAAACGGTGTGCGAGCACCTTTACGATCCAATGGAATGGCCACTCTTGAACAGTGTGAACCACGAGAGAGACCTTCTTGTAAGACGATTTTACGACGTAGAATTTACGCTCATCCTCTTTGTTTCAGTACACGAGTCATCATCGTCTGGCCTCCGCCATTTCTTGAGACGATTTGGCAAGCTGGTATTTTTCTTTTTTTTTACTATATTTTGGCACGACAGTCCATAGACGGAAATAGTCCGTTTTTGGAATCGCGTATCGGTACGAATCGTAAATTATTGAGACGGTGGTTATTTGAAATATTTATAGGCTATTTATGAGTGTCACGTCACTTTGAGTCATTTAATATTTTTTTTGGGCTTTGTTCTCCGTTATTTATTTTTTTTCGGTGAAAAATGATCATTGAGGCGGTAGGATGTGAATTTTTGAACAATAACATGGGAGACGACGATAATTTTTTAAATTAATTAACTCCCGTTAGCTTCAACGCTTAATCGACTGGTGTAAACGTACACATGGTGCGTCGACAGTAAAGGGTTGCGAAAAATTGAGGATTTTTGTAAGGCGCCGTAAATCCAAAATTTTATTACGTCGCGAAGCACGCTTAAGACCAATGAAAAGTTGCAATAGATACCGGCTAAATGCGTTTAAAAGAGAACGAAGGGAATGGCTGGTATTAAAAAAAAATTTTTTTTCATAATTTTTTTATAAAAATTTTCCTTCGTATCTCACTCTAAGTTATCGAGGACAAGAACCAAAAGTCTCCATTGTCTCGATGGCCCAATCGCATCGCCCGGTTCGTCCGTTTAAACACGAAATTGAAGAGTCGAAAATTTTTGGCAAAAAACCAAAACGAATATAAATAAAAGTACATGACCGGTAATACATACATATATACATCAACGACTCACTGACAGCCGACAACCATTTGTTTATCCGTCCTTGTCCCTTTTCCTTTTCATGTCTCAATTTTTTGTCTTCCTTCCATCACCTCAGAGACTCGTCCTAATAGTTTTTCAAGGTTTCAGCTAAACTCTTGGATCGTTCCTCACGCGCCTCAAAGAACGACCCGAATACGTTTGGCCTGAATACGGACTAATTAAAACGCACGAGACTCGCCAGCCCTGACTTTACCCATATCTATACGCGTCACCATAACCTCAAAGCAGCCAACGAACAATGATCTACTGTACCATCGTCTAATTAGAATATAGTGCCCTTGTACAGCCAACTGCAAGAGTTTCGATAGTTTCCAATAATTTTACTTATCGATCGGCATACCGTACGTATCAAAGCCCACGAGATGAACTTTCGATGAACATGCTGTACATGCGCCACGAGTTTGAACTTTCGCTACGTTCACGGAGGCGTCGTGCGATATTTGCTCTAACAGACTATAGATATACCAGCTCGAGTACTCTCGTTAACGAAAGCTCCATTGCCAGTGCGAGTGGTTTAGGAAATTTAAATAGATACCCCATCAGGCTTTAGAATGTTGGTAGTACGTGTAGTGTGTGTATGTATATATATATACGCAAACAGTACAGAGCTAAATTGGAAATTCTCTTTAGAGATTTAACGTTTGGTCCATATGGAACGTACCAGTGATACTCTGTGAAAATTTCGCATAGCCGGATGCTGTGACGTATCGATGCAAAAACATCATTAACGATGACCATCCAGCGTGTGTAACGAAGATAAATTGAAACTGATGACGAAGAAATTTGAGATCATCTTTTGCCTGCATCCTGGAATCAAAGTGACGTCCATCGTGCTGGTTCATCTCGTTGAATCATCTTTAACGATTTTCTCGAATATAGAAGGGACAGGGGGAGGATTCACGGATGATGATTCAGATCGTGAAAATTGCGACGGGGCCTTTGAGTCTGAATTTTGTTTAATGGACACGAGCCAAGTCGCCGACGTGTAAGTTCGCCATAAATTATTTGCAATTCGTGAGAAAAATTAGGCTTCTCGTTGTTTGCGGGATGATCTTGTATGAATTTTTTTTTTAACTTTTTTTTTATAATCCAAATTTTTTTTGCCTTCCCTCTTGCGATACCCTTTTTTCTTCATTGGCTACTGCCACGGGATGCTTCCTGTGAAATTAATGGACGCGTCGTACCGCGGACAAATTTATTTCTCTCCCGTCCAATGCGAATTTATTCCGTCACGTTCACTCTACTGTCAATCGTATACTTCCCCTGTTTCATGTATTTTTCATATGGCCTGTACTTATGACAATGGACCGCAGCATCCATCTCCCTCACTGTATCCATAGAGAGCTGCTATTGAATTTTTTATATGGATTCTATCGTCTCGTTGGAATATTTTGGTTCTCTCTCTCTCTCTCTCTCTCTCTCTCTCTCTCTCTCTCTCTCTCTCTCTCTCTCTCTCTCTCTCTCTCTCTCTCTCGCAAATCCCAATCCCTCTGTCTCTCTCCAATTCACTGACTCCGCATCTCTCTCTAACACATGCACCGACTCCCGAAATAGCAACAACCGCCTCAACCGCTATTCTAGCTATGCAACCTGAACGTCACGTCGGGAATCCAAATATATTTATAGACACTTCTCAAAATTCGATTTTACTCATTTACCATTTTCATTGCTCAGACACCAAAATCAACCGTCCGCCCCTGCTTTTTTTTACCCTCAAATCTTTAACCCCGCTCCCGAACACTCGTCGCTTTGCCTCTCCACGAAAATCCACACTCGATTCGCCCAAAGAGAAATTTTCGACGCCGTGGATATAGCTTTCTGATTTACACGGAGAAAAGGGAACGGCAATGGTTACCTGGTCTGGTTAACCTTGACTTTCACTTAGCAGCAAAGTATTAGTCAACTAATAGACTAGTCATTATTATTATTATTCATTATTTTTTCCCCTTTACACTCCTTTGTCCTGTGCACTATAACGAGAGGCTGGACGAAGATAAAAAATTAAAATTTTTTGGAAATTTCAAAATCCATCTCAAAAATATAATTTTCCAAAAATTTTCACGCGGACACGTGCGATTCGTTATTTACTGCTGTACTAGTCTCTGTATGTTAAAGTCAAAGATTTTAAAATAATCGTGATAAATATCTGCTACCTATTTACGTGTAGAGAATGTGCCAAAAGCCTTATCTATAGATGCCAACAATAATATCGTCTGGCATAGGGATAACATATGTGTATATATATATATGTATATATATAACCATAACTATAACAATATAATATTATATTATCCTTGCAAACACAATAGAACAGTGCTCAATTTTCCGTATTGTGACTGCCTGTAATAATACAACTATTGTTGAGCACGAGTAACGCCATCTTTATCTATAGCGTATTCCCAGGGCGAACGTAAGGATAATAGATATTATAATTTAATCAGAGATAATGATCCTTTTCACGTAAGATCTGTTAAGCCTCCCTTGTGGACGGCGATTATGAGAATACAAAAAAAATCATAAATAAAAGTGGGGGGGGGGGGATTAAGAAAAATTTCTCGTACAAGAGCGATACGAATATTACGAGATAGAGTCGGTGGATATCGACAATTGGGGGTTTGGTTATAAGTTTTTGAAAAATAAAAAAAAAAATTCGAATTTCTCAGCAATCTGCCCAGCATCTTCCTTGAGATGCAGACAGTTCACCCTTTTATTCGTAAATTCATCGAGACCTACTAGAGGGAGGGGGTGGGAAATTTATTTTTTGAAAAAAAAAACTTCACTAAAAATACACTCGAGAGTTAACACCTGTGTTTATATACGTATGTGAGTACGTATAACTATATATGATTAGAGTTAAGTTCACGAGTATGTGACGTCATTATAAAAATTAACGGATGCTAATTGGACGTTTTTTAATGACTTCATTTTATTTGAATAATGGCCCCGTTATCGTTTGTAATTTTGGTGGTTAAAAATCAACTCTTAGAGAGTTTCATCGCTATCGCGAGGGTGGGGGATTTTTTAACCCGTAAACGTTTTTCTTATCAATAATCGTGATTGCACACTTATCGCAAGGTTCTGCCTTATTTCTTACTTGGAATCACACGGGCGATAACGAGATTGGAATTTGTAGCCGTGCTCGGCCAATTTCTAGTCTGATTACAAATTAGCACGTGAACCATAGCGCGAGGCTTAGCAGAAGCTGACAGCGAAACGGCAAAGGCTGATAAGGGGCGATAGGGGTGGATTTCGTCAGAGCCGTTTTTACTGGGGGACTTTAGTCGAAGCGAAGTGGACATGCCGGATGTACATATTGGCCCAACCCCTTCCGGTTGAAACTGGGTCAAACGTCAGTGGAATGAATTCGCACCGGTTGACAATTTAATTGGCTAAAGACGAGAACCCCTTATTTCTTTATAGCATTATTACGTTGAATCTACCTGCAGACCGTAATTCGTAAACTTATGAAATTGACTGTACGTTTTTGTACACGGGAAAATTCTGTACAGTAACAACTGACAATAATTACCGGTGAATACTTGCGGACCCCATACCTTACGCTTAATGACAATGTTAGGAGTCGAATTTTTCGTCAGGACTGTACCTCGGTCTCTGCTTCTCCTTCTGTTTTTGCGAATTTCGGATTTGGTATACGACGAAGTTTTAATTGAGATAAATCTTGCGCTAAGGAGATGAACTTTTTTTTCTATACTGAAATTCCTATCGGTAACCTTACTCTTGGGGTATAATTTTTTTTGGCGGGAAATAGGATCTTTTTGGAATATTTTTTTGCGACCTACCAACTCACTTGTTTGTTTTCAATTTTTTAATCGTGCTGATTAACTCGACTCAATGGAGAATGCTGTGTAATTGAATGACTTTTATTGATGAAAATTGATAAGAGTATCGCCATCAATTTTTGTTGATAAGATTTTTTTTTTAATTGTCTGCCCTTTTTCTTTACCTGCTAATCAGTCGGACTTCACGTGTGAGTAACATATGGTCCGTATCTACCATCTGTCTGCGTTGGTTCATACGGTACTGCGGGGCATGCAGAGCTTTCGATATTCCCTGGCAGAGCTTTGATTAGAGAAAGGTAAATAAATGACGAAGGTTCGAATTTCGATTGGCGGGATTAATTTAAAAAAAGGGGGCGGGGGAGGGGATTGTAATTTCAAACTCGTCGTAACATCGAACAGGGTTCGATTTCTTTTTTTTTTATTATCTTTTTTCTATTTCATTTGATCTACCCTTTTTGTCCTTCTTCTCATTGTCCTACGTCATTTGTCCGATGAAATTGCGCTTTCAGCGCGACCACGTGACTTTAACACAGGCAGTTCCCCTTCGAACGACAATAAAAGCTCATTCGACTATAGTCCCGGCGACGGTTCTCCAATTCTCTATAGGACTTCTGCGCACGTGGAGCAGGAATAAAAAAAAGGAACTAGAAATTCGAGCTTCGGGAGCTGTTACGACTCCTTTTTTTTTCCTTTCTCTTTCACGTAATCCCACGTAAATCGTGCGAGGAAATAACAAACAGGGTGTGGAGGCTCCTTTATATTCATAGGCTAATTCTCGGATTCCCTTTCACTCCTACCTCTGCTCTATGTAGAACTTCGTCATTTCCGCTCAAATTGGCCGGAAGGTAGTCGACGAATTACTAGGGGAAAAAAAGTATGGGTGTCGGATACCTCACGATCTTGGCATCCATTTTGATTTATATTCAATGAATATTCGCGAGATAGCCAACCCGACGTTTATCAATGAAAAATCCACTTTGGCTCATTTTACGTTAAAATAATGATAAGCCAACAAAATTTCGAATTTCATCCAATTTCGATGCTTATTTTTTTTTATTTTACACTGTACACTCGCGATTAAACGACCTAATCGAAATAAGCTCGTTTCATTGTTATGTCTGATAGGAAACGTTAAACCCGTCACGGCCCTAGATATTCTATGCATAGTCATAGAGTTTGACAATTATGCAAAGCAAGGTAATATTACATAGTAATTGGTATGGCTTACAATTAAGGGTGTCTTATCAACCCCATTATTTGGATTACAAGTTTAAGGGATAAATATCGAAAAACGAAGTTTTGGATTATACACAAAATTTTATCTCTATTTTTTACTTTGTGTCTTATTTCATACGTCATTTTTTATCCCTATAACATACGCGATCACGGGTGCGACAGTGAAAATTTTTTTTTGTGCTTTCGTGCTTTTCATCGATAACACATGGTAACCAAGGGGCGAACAGAATTCCTTGATATCAAAGAGTTTAGGCTTATGCTGTTTATAGGGATAATATCGATAAACGAGAATCCCAGTTGGGATTTGCCAAAGTGTATAAACCCTCGTGACTTTAAGTCAGGTACGTAAATAGGCGTCTAGAGTGCCCCGGGCATGTGTTGGGTATGCCCTAATGTAACGATGAAACTGTTACTTGGATTAATGAGAATATTTTTACTTGTGGGTATTGCGCGGACGTTCTCATTATTATTATTATTATTATTTTTCTTTCCTGAAATCTTCTTGACGAATCTCGCTATGACTTAATGGTCACGTCAGCGTGTCAGGGGTTGAGAGATCTCATTAACGTATAAAAAAAATGTATTTTCAAATATATAAATAAACGAGAACAATTTTTTTGTTAACCAACAAGAACATACATTGTTCGCGTATGCAGTATATCTGTACAGGTGATATTTGCATATTATGATTTTTCAAAATTTTTTTTCGTCATTTTTAACCATCATTTTCTGAATCGACTAACATCGACGGGTAATATATTATACAGTCGGTACTATGACTCCATCAATATTAATGACCGTCGTACTAATGACTGTCATTCATTTCTAAATATATGCAACATGTGTGTTCACGGATTTAATTTTCCACGCGGTCAATCCATACCCGTACAACATACAGCATCCGATTCTGTATCTGTTTGAATAAATGAAAAATTTTTTTTTTCGAAAAAGTGATAAATAACAATTGTACTGTACTTTTCAGAAACAGCAATGTATCCGGCGAAAGATCACCCTTCGAAGGTTCCTGCTGTAGCGGTCAGGGTGGCGCAGCTGAAAGTCTCGAGAGCGACGTAGAGGATATACCGAAGTACAGGGTGATCCTGCTGGGTGATTCAGGGGTGGGTAAAACCGCCCTGGTCTCGCAATTTATGACCAGCGAGTACATGAACACCTACGACGCCAGCTTAGGTAAGTAAAAGAAGCTTAATTATTGAGGAAAAAGCTCAAATTCTATAAGAGATATGAAAATTAAAAGAAAATCGACAAATTCAACTACCGCTCAAAATTTATACAGAAATTTCTTTTGAGCCAGTCATGATAATTACCCAGCTGTAATTTCCGCACGCGAGGAGCTCGTCGTTAGTAACGTGGAAATCGCGAAAGCTCGCAAGCTTTCCAAACCCAGGTCCACTCGACCTGGCAGCTCTTTCACGAAGGCTCTCATCCCCGCCGGTATACCCATCCGAAGAGCTTGCGTTTCTTGTTTTACGTAATCACGCGGTACCCGAGCTTGCAAGGTTAGCATCAGGGGAGGGGGGGGGGTGCTTTTTTTATGTGAAAAATCTAATGGCGCGTTCGGCAGGGGGCAGAATGTAAGACGCCGTATTTTCAGGCTAGCAATGAAATATAGGTATACTGGAATGCGTACGCTGTAATTCTGCGGTAACCATGGTTACCTTGGTATAACAAAATTATTTTAACAATTGATTTTTCAAATCTACCAGGCGTCCCGCCACGACTCGCTTTTTTTTTTACAAAAAGCTCCCAACTTCTACCAGACGTGGTAGTTAGAGGAAACGCAGTCCTTTTTTCTTAATCATCCTCAAACCAACTTTCGTCTTCTCTAAGGATATTTTTCGCGCTCGTTAAAGCTCCGACTGGACGAAGCTTTTGCTGACCGGCGAAAACGAGCTTAATTGCCGCCGGCGTCTTTGGCGACCTTACGGAGCAATTAATTCTATTTCGGATCCTAGTCGTAAGTTTTATATCCCGTTGTCGCGTATCTTCGTGCAGTCTAGACGAATCCTCGAGGAGACGAATTTGCACGTTGCTCAATGACATATTTAACATACTGGGTGATTCGATTTCAAACGGCATTAAAAGTGACAGAAGCTCGAATACCGAGTGTAAGAAAATTAAACGATCTAACTTTTTATCTTTTATTATTATCCTAAGCTGCTTATCGTACAGACACGGTGTCTCGTATGAAACGTTATGGCGGATATCGTCAGTCAAGAGTATTAACGTCAAAATAATTCCTAGCTTAGAAACTAAAGGCCTATTCCGTATCGAATAATAATAATAACAACAATTCGTACCACTCCACGTGGCTTCCAACACACGCATCGATCATCGACAATGATCACGATCGATCGTCATTGCGCAATTCCACCGGAACCAGCAATTCCGGCACGATATATCACAGAGCTGATACTCGCCTAGTAGCATAGGCGAATAGTAGCATATAACCAGTGCTAATAACAACGTCGCTATGTACTGCGGGAGAGCGAGAGAGACAGGACGATAGAGTTTACCGAGCGTCGCTTTGGATAATGCTTTGACGTAGGTTCGTCATTAAACTGATTTAGCCGAGATCCATAATAATTTACACATGTATGACAAAAGCAATGTATACATATGTATACGTATATACATACACCATATATCACATATTGTACTATACTAAACATAAATAATTCACCTCCGTACTATTTTCCTATACTATAGTAATACATAGGTATATATATGTATATACATATATATACACACACAGATTTTCTCTCTCGCTCATTTTTGATCTACGAGATCCATATTGTACGCAGCATGCGATAATGGAAATTTCGTGTTAACCTGTCAGCGGTCGAGTCGTCTCTGCGACATTATCCCATGGAAACTGTACGGGTATTGTATATGTGTATATACATATAGCTGTATATATATATTCTTATGTATATATCTATACTGGTATATATACAGGGTGTTGAAAAAAATGGTGGTACAACCGAGAAGCAGATGATACCTTCGGAAAAAAAATAAGATTTTTAAGAATAGTTCTTTTTTAAATTAGAGCGTCATTTTCAATATAATTCCAGGTGAAGTTCGTTGCGCGCGCAGCCTATCTAGTTATTTTTCAACTTACGGACCGTGTCAGGTCTTCCGTAGTCACAAGCCCCCACCTTGCCTCTTAGTTTGTGCTTATACTTTGTCTTATTCATTTGCATTTTGCAAGAACCATAAGTATAAACGCTCCGTTAAACATACTGACCAAAAATGACCTTTGCAGCAATTTTTATTGCATTTACCGTCGGTATTGTTACCAAATTTCATAGTCGTTAAAAAATTTTCAATCAAGAACTACCTTCAAGACAATGCTCGAAAATTCAAATAACGAGTATGTTGATAAGATCGTGGCATTAGGAGCATGCAACGGTAATGCCTCTGCTGCTGCCAATTTATATCGAATTTTGTGAATTTTATTTCTTAACTTCATTTCAATTACACGAAAACGGATAACACAAAGTATAAACGCAAACTCAGTGGCAAGATGGGGGCTTGTGACTACGGAAGAACTGACATGGTCCGTGAGTTGAAAAATAACTAGATAGGCTGCGCGCGCAACGAACTTTGCCTGCAATTATTTTGAAAATGACGCTCTAATTAAGAAAAAAAGAACTATTCTCAAAATTCTTATTTTCTGCAAAGGTATCACCTGCTTCTCGGTTGTACCACAATTTTTTGAACACCCTGTATATATATACACATACACCTATCAAGAATAAACAGACCAGCACGGCCCCCCCCCCCCCCTCCACATCATTAATATTTCACATCCCCATCCCTCGGTGTCGTATCTCCTCCTTCTCCTCAATTATATGCAGAAAAATTGTTTGGTTTATATTTTTAATTTCTTTCTTTCTTCTTCTTATTTCGTAACCTTATCTTTCTACGTGCTGTTCGAGCTCAAAATCGCTCCTTCTCCGCTTACTTCTTTGTAAGTATTTACATAAGTGCTTTTGTACCTATTGCTCTTGTCTCTCTGTTTCCCTATATGTCGCTTTCTTCGTCGGTACGTTTGACGTTCAGAAGGGACACAACGTAATTTTACTCCAGCTAAGGCATAAACATAACGACGTGCTTGCTCGACCGAGGTTCCATTTTCCGACGAAATCCTACAGGAGCCAAGATGAAACGATCGATAATACCCACCACCTTTGCTTCCCTCCCTCCCCTCTTCTTGCGTCCCATCTGTGTCTGACTCCTTGAGCTCCTGCAGACTGGATGTTCTTGGATTTGCTATTTATTTTTGCTGGAGAGTGAGAGAGGAGAGGTACGTGGTGTGTGTGTGTGTGTATATATATATGTGTGTGTATATGTATATATATGTATATGAATATCGCACGTTACAAAAATATCCCCCATTTCCATGAGGAAATTCTACGTGCTACGTATGAGGGGATCAAAAGGGTTAATTGGAGGCCTTTTGTTATCTAATAAGGGCAAAGGGTTCGGACGGTCGATTGTTAAATTTGTATGATTTTTTTTTTTTTTTGTTATAGGTCCACAAGGTATTTACGTGTTAATTGAGATGTGAGATGGTGGAGGGAAAAAAAAAAAACAGATTTTTTTCTCGCAGATATTCTCCATTGCGGTATACATTGATTTTCTTACAGATGACGAATTTGGCGAGAAAACCGTGTCAATTTTGCTAGACGGCGAGGAGTCGGAACTGACGTTTATCGATCACCCGCATATCGAGATGAGTGTGAGTATCTTTGTATTGATGTTGAATGAGAAAGAAAAAGATAACATGAAAACTTATCACTCACCTAATCGTGCGCTGTGGAAAAGTCAATGTCGAATAAAAAGTTTTTCAAAGTTACAGATATGTAACATACGTGGATGGGGTGGAGTAGCAATCTTTGTTTTTAACGGTCTCGAACATCTTGTACGCTTTGTATACCTATATAGACGCTCGTAAACGCATTCATGTTAATTGGCCATAATTGTTTTTCGCAATTATCCCAAACAAGATTTAAATTACCCAGAAGGCCATCTGTTTTACGAAATTTGTAATTACATTTTTTTCTTCTACCCCCTCTACCCCAACCTAATCCGTCCCCTTCGTTCTTTTTCCCTATATTTAATTTTTTTTTATTTCCTCCCCCTTTTCCTTTTCGGCGAAATAAAACTCGACAAAGCCGAAACCAATTCGCCTTGGATAATTACAGGGCGCGCGAGCTTACGAGGGCGTGAAGCGCGCGAACGACTAAGTTTAAACTTTAAATTAAGAGCCGCGACGTGGAACGAGAGAAGTAGATTTTGAGAGAAAAGATTGAGGGGCGGGAAGAAGGGATTAGGGTATTTAAAAAAAAATTTTTTTTTAATGAATACAAAATTTTCGAAATCTCTTAATCGGCCTCGTATCGCCGTTATCATTATATTTTATCGTTACTTTATATTGGTCATTTTTTATTTTATTATTGGCAACACTGCAGCGAATCGCTTTAGAGATTATATCTTTAATATTTTGTTCAATCTTTAATAAAAGTGTCTTTGGTACTTTCGTGATAACGTGTAATCAGCCAGTAGCCGCGGACGTGTCTCCTTATCGATACGACCCTCTCCTTTCGTTTCCATGCAACGTGGCGGTGCCGTCTGTTTCTTTTTATTTTTTTATTTTCTTCCCCGAGGAAACCTCCAAACTTCCTGCGCGTACGACTCAAACCGCCGTCGCTATAGTAAGTTGGCAATATTTATTTCACGTGAACGCATCCGTAGCCACGTGAATAGGGGGTGGCTGAAATTCTTCGTATTTCATCCCTTATCTCTTAGAATCGATACCGTCCACGTCGCGTCGAGTGACAATTAGTTAGCTACAGGGACTGTACCTGATAACTCTTTTTGTCATTTTACATTGCTTAGGTACTTTTATGTCCAACTCGATCGTTCGCCTTTACCAAACGGTACGCCATTTTGTTTTCATACTGTATCTCAAAAATTACTTTCAGTCTGATTATTGATGCGATAAGGTATAACGTCAAGGTCGTATAGTACCTTAATAAAATGGGGTCCCTGTGAGTGCCGGGACTCCAGGGTCGTATAGACGCGATACGTTTATTACAGGGGGAAATCGAATTTTCATTCTTTTCCAAATAGCGTGTATATATGCATATATATATATATATATACAGTGTATATTATACGTATAACATATATGCATATACAGTGTATATTATATGTATATATGTATATCACATATATATAGGTATACAGTGTCTAAGAATATAACTTCTTGAAAATAAAAGATTTTGTCAAGGTCATTCCAATAATTAAAGAACTTTCGTTAGCTTTTCGGGGGATAACAAATAAAGTAAATGGATTTTCGTATTTAACAATAAAAAAATTCTTATCCCAACCCTCGACTAACCCTTCATCGTTATACCGGGGTTAGATTCGACGCTACAAAGTTCGTGGGCTGCCTACTGGCTGGGACGCGAGATTAATACGAAATTAATTAGAGTTCTGATCCCGGTCGGGATCGAGTCAAAATCTCGGATGGGAAGTATAAGGTACAGTTGGAGCTTGCAGAAACGAAGCTTTCAAAGATTAAGATAGACAGTATAATATACTGCTGTATAACATATCCAAAATTACATAAAGCTTGACACAATAATACAGTATAGTATAGCAGCTTCGTAAATCATCGTACAGTATACTACAAAGCATATCGTAAGTACGGTTGAAGTTTACAGGAAAGAAGCTTTGAGAATTTCGTATACAGTATATTGTACGGTAATATAATAAATTACATAGAACGTGATACAATTATACAGTATAGTACAGGAGCTTGTTACATCATCGTACAATATGCCATAAAATCGTCAAAATGTATATTATATCAGGAATATACCATACTATATATACAGGGTCGAATAATAAAAAGTGTACTTTCAGGCGAATTCGAAAAAAAGAAAATTGTCCAACCTCTTATCAAAATAACGTGTCTGCCTTGATCGATGAAAGTTTGCTTATGCCCTTTGCTCTTTTTCTCTTCTTTTTTCGTCACTCGAAACAAGAAACGAAGGCGACATTCTTATTTCCACGAAAATCTTCCCCGCACAGAGATCTCTCATCTCCCGAGTCACCCATCAATTTTTTGCCCTTTTCCAAGACGCCATTCGCCATCGTTAAATTCGCTAATACCACTCCTGGACCTTTTTTTTTTTTCAACAGATAGAAAATTCCTTGTCCACCTACGAGCCACACGCCTGCATAGTCGTCTACTCCGTAGTGTCTCGAGACAGCTTCCAAGTTGCCGAAGAGATGCTGAATTATCTATGGCGAGAGCACTATACCCAGGAGCGTTCAGTGATAGTGGTGGGTAACAAGGCAGACCTGGCGAGAAGCCGTACGATAGACCCTAACGGTAAGGTATCTTGGTTAAGCAGCGAGGGGTTGGTATTAGGGGTGGTGATAAGAAAAAAAAAATTTTTTTTTTCCTTCCATTTTATTTATACGCAGAAGGCAAGCAACTCGCTACCTCCAGGGAGTGCAAGTTCATCGAGACGTCCTCGGGCATTCAGCACAACGTGGACGAACTCCTGGTCGGAGTTCTCAAGCAGATACGTCTTCGGGAGACGCGCGACAAGAAGCTACGACGTCGCGGGAGCAAGGGCACGATCTTGTCAAAATTGCACGGAAGTAAGACGGCCCTGTCGCTCAATCTGGCGCGGGATATTTTGAACAAGATGTGCTTAAACGACATCAAGAGCAAAAGCTGCGAGAATCTTCACGTTTTGTAATTTCCTTGGAGAGCTTTTCTCTTCTTTCTTTTTTTTGACTGGTCTTCTTTCTTTTTTTTTTTTCTTCTTCATTTTCCTCTCTCCGTTCTTTCTCTCTCTCTCTTTCGATCTTGCGCGTCATGCTTTTTTTCCCTGCTTTTTTTTTTCTCAGCCGTTAGATAACGGTGCTTGCGAGCTTTCACGTCCTTGTACACCTCGTGTACACCTATCGAACGCAGAGCTTAACTTTTATCGTCGACGTTTCTCTCCATTGTCAATTCTTTCTCTGTTGTCTGCTGCCCTTTTACACAGTCCTGGACATTGGATCTTCCTCGGGGAGGACGAGCTTTTCGACGCGTCCGCGCAGCTTTACGAACTTGGGGCCAAAATCACACGGACCTGAGCTTTCAAAACCGTGAGCTTTTTTTATCATCTGCTTTCACGTGATAACCACTCTCGGGTACGTTGCTGTTACAGTTTTATGAACGCCGGAGACTAAGCTTGCGTGATTCCTCGTTTCATGGAGTTAAGTCGGAAATTTAAAGAAAATTTATTATCGAACCGACTGTGCGGCAATGAACTGATGAAACTGGATGGAAAATATACGTAAACCTATTATCTTTGTGAACAAAAGTAAATCTATAAGTCTGAATACGTACGTATACATCGTCTTAAGGAACGCAATGACGTTTCGTCAGTTCTTGTATCTACTTTTTGAACGTAACTATTTTTCGTACCTGCTCTATCACTATATATACTACTGATATATTACTATACTTATTGTAAAACTAATTTTTTTTTTCTTCCTATCTAAGCAATATACACGATATGTTATATGTAATATGAATATATTTAACATACTTGTTTTATATTAATATATCTGTAATATTGATTATCCAATAGTATATATATATATATATATATACCATTTTTATGTCTATATATAATATGTATATATAAATAATAGGTCCATTCAAATTGTGTATTCTATAGTTGAACTAGAACATCGCGAATGAACGGACCTGTATATATCTACTATTTCGGATATATATTTATCGTGCCACTAGATAAGGTGCATATCTCGAGGATCGTCGTGATAAGGAACGTAGATTAAATATTTAATGTATATTTTTGTTTTACGTAAAAGACACCCCAAAAGGCATCAGCGCGAGTATTCATTGCGCACGTGATGATTTATGCATGCCATATTTTCTCTGCAATGCAGTGATTTGATTATTTCCTAGTTGATGATGATGATGATGATAATGATGATGATGATGATGATGATTAAAGAGCGAACGAGGATGAGAGGTGAATAAATATATGCGCGGAAATGAAATACATGTACCGTAGAAAGATATTCTATATACAGTATGTCTCGTGACATTTAATTGAAATTAAATACGACACCCTGTATATCGTCCGATCGACTATCGTTCTGTATAATCGATAATTAAATTTACTTAAATTTTAATAATCGATTATATCTGACCACAAATCATCGTTACGGTTAATTACTGTATAAGTATATATTATATGACGTAGGACCATGTATAGGAATTTATAATATTGACATGCATATGTGCATCGACACCCGATACCCTATTAGGGGTGGGTTTGGGCTAAGACGGGCTTGGTGGGGGTAATTATAAAACTAGTCGAGGGTGGAAATAATTTTTTTTTAATTCTTCTAACGACATTATTTTGCTTAAGGGTGCCAGCCCTGTTCTTACCCCAACTTACCCCCCTGTATCTCTGCAACCCCCCCCGCCACTTTGCACGTGTGTGAGCGAGATGGAAGAATTTTGAATGGATTTTTGTGATTTTGTAAGGGGAACGGGGGAGGGAGGGGGGGGCGTGAAAATTGTAAACTTAAATTTTAGGGGGCGTCGGGTGATTTTTTTCAGGGACGCTGGTTTCGTCCTTAACGACGCTGGTCGTCTTTTCACTTTGTATCGCGTATCCTAGCTCGCTGTAATTCTGTATATGTCGAGTGTATAAATTTTGAAAATGCCTATTCTCCAAATTTTATACAAAGCTCCGGTTGTTCGGTCTTCTGGAGATTTCTGAGGTATTTTTTTTTTTTTTTTCAACGCATACCCTCTCTTATATACATGAGTATTGTGTATACATTGGGTCAGGGGATGACGTGGTTTCGCTGTTCCACGTTCTGCACGCTGTGAGATATGCGGACGGTGATTTTAATCAGCGAGATCATCTTCTCACGTGAGGGTTGGGGAGATTAAATCAGAGAATCTGGATGACAGGGACGTTATGCATAATAATGAACACACCCTGTATACTTTAAAGTAACGTAGTGATCCCGTAAAAGACACTATACCGACGAGTAGCCGCGGCCTAAATGATGTATTAAAAGAAAGAAGAAAAATAAGTAGCAGTATACGTAACCATAATTAATTATTAGAGACTGTCACTGACGTATCTTTGATTTTTCGCATTTTTCTTTTTTACTTTAGATTTTATGAAATTTCTTAAAATTTACTCTCTTGTCACTTCTTGTATATTTTTCCAATTTTTCTTACCCGTTGCGCGTGTGGAATTTTTTTATTTACCGGATGTTTCTGTAAAGAAAATAATATTTGCTACGACAATGCGTGAGTAAACCACATGTCATTGTTTAAGATCTTACACGCATGCATGTAGGAATAACGGTGTACGTGTTCGCTTGAAAATCCATATGGGTATTTTATTGCCCGTAAAAAAAAATTTTTCATAACTTGGATATTTGAAAGATTTAATTTTGTTTATTTTTCGTTTAATATCTATTCCATCCAGAACTCGTAACGCTTCGATGAAATTTTGGAGAAGGTTGGAACTTTTTGAAAAAGACTTGGATATTTTTTTTTTTGTTAATTCTCTGTAGCGCGACTGATAATTATGTGGGCGACGAGAAGAAGTTGCTCGAATGTTGTAAACAATTAGAATGAGGTTCGATATTAATTAATGTAATAATTCTTCTTGCGTACCTATCGACGTAAAATTATTGGTAGTATAAAAAATTCTTTACCGTGTAAACGTGATATATATAATGTAGGTATCACGACTATTGTACATATCCAGCAGACCTAGTCTATTTTTATAAAGGTACGTTCACACGTTACTTGGAACTTTACCCCTGGTCAATAATTCGAGGTGATTCTGACGTCTAACCTCAAAATGTATATTTTTTATCTATCGCTGAACTTGCTGTCATCAATTTGTCATTTTTCTTTTTACATAACAGTAAGGTGTCTGTGACTATTAAAAACTTACCTGTTTTTGTCAATTTATCGTCCTGATTGCAATTTAATTGCAATCCGTGACACATTTTTTGTACTCATCGATGACTCTTATTCTGTGTACTATTAGATAGTGGTTATGATGGAAAAAACGGCCACTTTAAGCAACCGTGCACACGTACTTGACAATCAAGTCAATTCGTTTTTTATCGCTCACTCTTATGAAAAGAAGAAAAAAAAAAATTGTAATGGGCTCTTAACGTGTTTATGTGAGAATAAAAAGCAATACTCCGTGTAGACATTAATTACGTATCTGATTTAATATTTTCCTCAATTACGTGTAAAAGGTTTGGTAACGTTGTAATTACGTGATTGTCCCGGAAGATTATGGCTTTCAGAAACAAAGCATTGTATGTCTAATAGTCACGAAAGGTTTTATACGTAAATTCAACTTTTGTTCCGTATAATCAGGACAGCGGTTGCCAATTAAATATGGACGCACTCGGCTGCCATTTTTAATTATCAGGGATATATTCGCATCTGTCGGTAAGTAAGAAACCGTACTACACGACCGAAGATAAGTTAGGGAGATTTCCAACGAGCCGACTTTCATGTCCAAGTTATTCGTAACCGCCAAACGAATTCACATCGATTTACCCCCTTGTCGAACAAAATTGGTTAATAGATAAAATATGCCCGGGCAACTTCTCGCTAAAATTTGCTTTTAATATTCCGGAAAAACTATTGACTGCCAAACCTTTTAATTAGACTATCAATCATTACCAAACGACCAGCAAGCAATTAGTAAAGAAAAAAAAAATTAAAAAAATTAAAACTCTCCGGCTAACTAATTAGAGATGCAAAAATGTACGTTTTTCGGAGAAACATGTGTTACACGTTCCCTAACGTATTTTTCATAACATTGTGATAAAACTCGGTCGGTAAACTATTAAATAACTGTCATGCACAGTCGGTAACTGAACACGCATCATGTACCATGCGAATAGATATACTGTATACTGTATACGCTTTTAAAGGTTCCTGCCATTTGGCGCTGTTAACATACTGCCGGATTTCGTAAAATTTCTTCAGGAAAAAAAATGTTACTATCCACTTTCAATAAAGTGCGACGGCTGGAATAAATCGTTGTGTGAATATATAGATATATTATATAATCGTACATGAGATTATATACAGTAGAGACTTATTAAAAGTATATCTCCTCAACGTCACGGCTCAAGATAAAATTCTGAGCGGGGATGCTTGAAGTAATGATTTTCTTATGCGTACGATAGTGGCAGTGTTACAGAAAGCCAATGGCGCTCGAACGGTTATAAAATGAGGAAAGAGAGAAAAATAAATGACATAATCTAATTTTTCTTGAAAGGCCACGATAACAATAATTATTGTCACTAGGACACGGATGCACAATACTCATTGCACATATTACTCTGCATATGATTGTCAATATATACGTTCAATACATATTAATTTCTTACGCTAATCTCTAGTACGTTAATAATAAAAATAATTGCTTAGATCACTTTAAGGCTTTTCCTATTTATAACGTAGCATATAGTTATCTCTAAATTTACTTAGCTCAACTGACGAATGCCCGCTTTCGTTACAAGATATATAATGTTCACGTTGGGCATCAGAAAATGCACTATCGTTGTTACAGGTATATATATTTTTGGATAGAGCAGTATCAAAATTACGCGAACGGTGGACTCGTAAGACGCGAATAATTGATAATAATCATTCATTCTGACCTGAGTTATCGAATTAAATGGTCTTCGCCCATGCGGCCAGGACAAATGATTCTATCTCGCACTCATTGATACCTCGAACAATTCTGAAAAATCCATTCTCGCCCCAGCTGGCGCCCCAGGAGTTAGCAGCGAGCTAAAGGAATAAAATATGAATTACAAAGAAAGATAAGGTAAATATTTAATAAGTAAAATTGTACCTTACGATCCTCGTCACTGGTAATTCGATTTATTGATCGTTTACTCACCCAATATTTAACAGGACGACCATCTTCGGATACATCTTCGCCCCAACCAATTATTCTTACCGAGTGATAACCAGAGTGATAACGTTCAGCGATTTTCGAATGTCTATAGATACCAGTCTTGTAGATAAAGAAATCTTGATAGACCCTCATGGTGGCTGAAAAAGATGTGTTGACATTTATAAAAATCTTTTCATATCAAATATTTATTTACTGAAAAGAACCAAAGGAGCGTTCAAAGCTTTATATTTATTTAAATAAAAAAAATCTTATCAACCTTGTACCGGTCCAGATTCCATAATCTCCTGCATGATATCAGTTTCATTTCCAAGACGATAAGCTGGACCAACCTTGTACATCTCTTTTCTGAGTGGATTTATAGGAGCCCGACAACCTGACTGCTGGAGAGTACCCTTCTTGCGGATTCTGCACTTGTCGTTTTGTCCAACCCAGGGATAACAATCTTCATCCACCAAACTAAAATTATATCGAATTAATAATACAACAGTCATTTATAACTGTTAATCAAACACGAAATGAATAATCGTTAATAATTCACCCGAATTTTCGAGTGAAAAGCCAAGCCCTGTCCAAGTATCCACCCTTGCATCCTTGCTGTCCTCTATTGTTACAGGAGAGAAGATGCTGCGGACTTAATTTCACACGCTCGGCACCTTTACTCATGATAAAATATCTGTCGGACGCTACGTCGACGGTCGAAATTGCCCAAGATGCTCCGCACCATCCTTGATCACGGATATCAGAAATATCGCCTGGCCATTTATCCCTGGCATCAAATGTCCTGGGTAAGGCGAAAGGATTGTACATCTTTGCCACAGGATTCATTTTGTAAACCTAAAATTCAAAATGAGATAAAGGACCAGAATAACTGTACACGGTGTTACAAGTTACACTTACAGATTTAGATGGATTAAGAGTACCCAGTCTGAGCTGTACACCCTCGTCCAAAGTTTTACCCCAGAATTGAGAATAATTCGCAGCATCCCAACCAAGAAAAGGTTCATTATAATTAATGTCATCCATTAGATCAACCTCGATAAGGCAACGATTCTTCTTCTCGCATCTTACGTCGGTTCGTCCATTAATTTCGATGCATTCGCTGAAAGACGTAAAAGGTGCATTGAAATTTTTTTAATCAAAAATATTAACGGTATTTATTTATCATAGGAAAATATTAATTCACCATTTATTGCAATTGTCCTTGAAGTCACATTCTGAAAAAAAAAAGAACAAAAACGATATTCTCTCCATCGATCGCACAGAGCTTTGAATGACCTTATTTAATATTTATTTACTTCTTATCTGTTGCGGAGGCGAAGTAGGCAATTCTATTCCTTTACAGTGACTCCAATAGTCAGGGCAACAATCCTCCTCTCTTGTTCTGTTACAAAAATCGTCGCAGTAACAAAGCGTACTGAGTATCGGCGCGCTGCAATCGTCCTGTCTTCCGAAGCAGCATCTTCCAGCAGGATATCTTCCTGCGCAATAAGGGCCTGGTGGTAATCCACTGTAATCAGGAATGGCCCGTGTCGAAGATGGCAGTGAGATAAGGACCACTGTGAAAATTGCCAAAGCAAATGGCAGATAAGTCGTGCGGCACATTCTGAAAAGATAAACGAAAAAGTAACGATAAGACGGAACTAAAAGTATTTAATATTGAAAGATATATCCGTCATCCTTAGATCAATATATATTTGATTCGAGAATTTTTCATATAAATATATACACATACACACACACACATATGGTATACGGTACTTCTACCCACGTATAATTCATTGAAATACCATTGCACATGATCCAAAATTAGCATAGAACATTAACATTCGATCATAACCAACCCTGAAAGTAAAGTGCAGTGTGTACACACCATAAAAATAGAGAGTCAGTCGTAAACTATACTAATTTTGAATCTCTACGGTTATATAGATATACATACCAAAAGCGTACTTGTGCATATCCGGTATAGCTTAATAATGGCGACCTCGTATATCCTAATGTAGACAAAGGCATTAAAATTCTAGTGAAAAAAAAAAAAAAAAAGAAACAAAAGGAAAAGCGAAAGCATGTAAATCGTTGCACGGGTGCACTATTATTTCCGGTTTCTGAGAAATCTAGAATAGTACTCCTAATAAAAGTGAGAGTTAGTCATGGGGAAGTAAAAGAAAGGCCACTGGCGTAAAATCTATTTTTGCGATTGGACAAAGAGTCCGAAATTCAAATATGGCGCCGAAACAGCTGTCAAGTTGCGCAATCCGTCGTAACGCACTGTTCAACTGGTTTGGTCTTTCGTTTTGCTATCAACCGATCGTCAGATTCATCGCGTAGAGTCCGAATATACATATAAGAAAAAACAAAAAGAAGACAGTAACAGATCGAAAACACACATGCTAGAAACAGTGAAAGAGACCAACTGTTGGCCAACTGCCAGTACAAATGGCAATGCTCTGATAAGTGGCCTGGTGCATTAATAATAACAGGAGATTCGTAATGACACGACTTTGTGAATGTTTATTTACACTTAAATCGCGTAGCACAACGGGCGAGGAAATGTCCGCGCAGAATTTCCTATGCACGCAGCAGAAATATCACTACGTCTGTTCGGTAACAGTTGGCAGCCATGGCCGTGCGATTTCGTCAAGCAGTGCCCAGCTGGTAGAGTCAAGTTATCTATTTAGCTGTTACTTGTTCTGTAAGAAGAGGAACGAAGCCAAACGTTTGGCCATTGAGAAATTGGGATATGAGGTACGATAAATAAAGTCACTCAAGTTTAACGAATTTCTTATTTCTAGGTTAAATCGCAATCTGTCATTAATTCTTGAAGTCATAATAATTTCAGTATTATCCGTTTACTATGACTCCGCCTATAAGTATTGACCAATCGCTTAATATGACAAAATGGCAGTGCGAAGTTTGGTTTTCATATAAACTTCTATGAAACAAAGTTCGGATATAATGACTTCGCTTATAGTGACATGTCGCTTATTATGACCTATTCTTAAGAAATTATATCCGGTTATAGTGACCGACATGATTCCTAACACTTTCGTTCGATTCCACGACCCCTCCCGCCCTTCCCCTGCGCCAGCGACGTCCAGTGCGTTTTTATGTTCAGCCAGTTCATATGTTTTTTTTTTATTAAGTTAAAAAATGTTAAAAGTTCTGTAGATTTGTAGTCATTTATCTCTCTATTAAACTAAACACCTAACAAAAATACGAAGTTTTTAATTTTATAGTCTTATGCTTTGTATGACCTTCGCTTAGTATGACGTATTTGTCATTTCCCTTCGATGTCATTATAAGCGGATTCTACTCTATTTGAAATCGGAGTACGTGCCGCCAAAATAATTTTACGTAGATAAGCACTACGTGATACGTTGGAGTGATTTCATCAGGTCCTTTCTCGTTACTTAGACTTTCAGCACTTTTAAAAAAGTGCAGTTAGTCATTGGTTACTTACTAAATATCATTGAATAAGAATTTGCACTTTTTGAAAAGCGTAGAGAGTCCAGGTATCAAGAACAGAGCCTACTGTGTGCATCTAGACCGAAAAATAATAACAGAAAATTCCTCTTGAAATTTACCGCATAACGGATGACGCGAGGAGCACAAAATAATATTTGGACATTATTTGTTATCAGGTAGATTTAATTGGGAATCACAAGTGTATACGAGTTAACCATGCGAGACATAGTGCAGACTTGGTGATATCAGTGATTACACATGAAATTTAGGGACTCGTTAGTTCTGCAGATGGTAAAGTCAATTTTATCCTTGTCCGTGTCGCGATCTAGATGATCGATCGATCTCCCCATTATAATATTGATGAAATCTACCAGACTGGAACGTCCGTTATTGCTTCCAAGAGCTCGAACAATTCCTTACGCAATGTCTAGCCGTAACTAGCTATGATCTTTTTTTTTTTCATTTAAAATTCCCCGGCGTAGAGACGATTCTCTCAGTCTCTATAATTTTTCTTATATCCTTTCTTTTCTTTCTCTCTCTATCTCTTTGTAAACGTAATAATTCCATTGACGCTGTTCAATTAATGTAAATACTTGGACACACTGTAACTGGGACGGCTACTTAACCTTATACCGTGCCACTGTACCCAAGTCCCATAAAGTCATTTCGTTTCGTTAAAAGAACCATTTTGCGTATGACGTATCAAGCAATAAAAGTTAATTTGTGCAGACACGTCGAAAGAGATATTAATAATGTCCAAAAAGAAGGAGATGATAAAGATGACAAAAAAGAGCCAAAAAAGATTGTACATCGTCAGTAAGAACCTTTAACGAGAAAGTATAATAAATTTTTGTTATCCTGATTGCCATGACACCGCTCATTATTTACTGGGCAATTTCGTGTCAATTGGTATCCATTGTACGTTTGCTAATAACGTATTACACACGAGAGAATTCAGTGAGTTAGAATCTACCTATGTCGTATCCAACGAAAAAAATTTAGTCGTGACCTTTGACATTGACTTGAAATGATTAAACCGTTTGTCAAGAACGCGTGAGAACGAGCTATGCCAACTTGCCAAAAGTTCTACTATAAATGTACACGGTGTAACGATTGTGAGAAAAGCGGTAATGCCATTATCATTGTAAATTTCTATTCTAATATAATTATTTATTTGAAATATCAATTGAAAAAAAATTCAAATTTATTTCCTTTATCAATACTGACCTACGCTCGAAGAATTATCCGTTATCTAACAATTCATTTATAATCCCAGTTCAATAAACACTGTACGCATATCGATAACGATTTTAATTTCACTCGCGTAATTCATACATAATTTATAAAAATTACGTATTGTATCATACAATTACGATTAAACTGTATAACGCGAATAACAAAGCGATGCGATTAATCCAATGTAATTAATTCATCGACTCGTCTTACGTTTATCAGCAATAAAACTGTATCATTGTTCTTGACCTAGTTTTCTTTCGCTATCAGTTCATTGATGTGAAACGCATTGCGATTTCACTGCTACAATTTAAGAGTGCAAAGTAATTAGCCACCTTGTCTATTAGCGTCGGTGGCGCCGCGGAGTGGAGCGCATCGAAACTATAATTCTCGGATTGCGTCATATCCGCCATTGTGGTTATCACGGCAGGGAGAAGAAATACAAAGAAATGTCAAAGGACAGAATGTAATTATCGAGGATCTTATTTCGTGTTGAATTATCACTAAACCTTACATGGGTTTTATACATAATGCAATTATTAAACGTGCATGACGTCATACATGTAAATCTGCTAATGGAAAACTGTGCAATCTTTCCTATGACGTCGTCTGCTCTCTTGGCTTCGACAGTTTGCCAAGAAGCTTGATTCATCGCGTGGATACGTGTCTGACTGAGATTGTATGTACGTATATTGTAGGTTATGTTGAAGGCTATAGGGAACGTAAGTACAAAAGGGAGTTTAATTTTGAGTGGGTGTAGATTGGATGATCTTGTGGGGAAAAAATAGTAATAATTACAATAGACTATCGTGCTATTTTTTGTGAAGGATGATTAAACTCAATGAATATAGTGTATGAGGAAACTGGTAATGAACTGGTAATTAATGTTCTCTCGATGAAAACGTTACGTCACGAATTGGTCGATGATGATCATCGTTGAACAATTTCATGGTCGTATTCTCATATTTTACTAAATCATTTTATACCGTAATTAATCGATACTGGAATCTGTTTTTTTTTTTTTTTAGGGAATGCGGATGGAATTTTTCCATAAAGTATATTTTTAATGTCTACGTGCGAGATACTCTTCCTCGCAGATAAGTCAATGATGGACAACTGATTTCTGTCAAGAAGAGATTGACAATGCGAGTCAAGTGGTTTGAGTTATGACGTCAGTACTACGGGAATGCGATAACGAAGTTCGTATTGTAAATCCGACAAGGATATTACGGTAAAGAGAAAAAGCTTAACATTATAATAAATGAATATAATAAAATTTTCGAATAGTAAAATATCATTTTTTCAATAATTTATCGATTAACGCTATTTAATTAAATATATTATTTTATTATACAAGAATGGACAGTAACGCGCAGTTACGACAGCAAGAAAAATAATTGAATAAAAAATATATATACAGTCCATGGATCAATTGGAGTAAACAAGTGCGTAAAGACTGGTAATCACAAAACGTGTCTGGTGAGTAAAAATGAATTAATCGTCAAAGATTTACATTCCGAATTAATTTATCAGTTGTATAAATAAATGCATTATCAGTGAATAATCAGCGTAAGATTTATAATCTTTGGGCGTGCCTTATGCGAACTTTCGTCATCTCTTCACTTATTGAGTACAGTTTATTCTTCAACAGGTTTGGTTATCTTCACCATCCCAGCAGTATGTATTCAACAGGATATGCAAGTACAAGCTCAGTCAATATTTTTGAAAATCGCACTGTGTAATTTTGCTAAAAATAGATGCGGTTTAACGAAGGCAACCAAAGAAGCTCACGCACGTGATGCCCTACATTCCTAAAGTATACTATCTCTGTACAAGATACATACGTTCTAAATAAAATCAAACCAGATTTGGTATCAGGAACGAATCGTCGCTTAATTGGCCAGAAGATAAATGAAGATTGCGGACATAAAAAAGCCCGGAAACACCTTATCAAGATATTCATAGATTGTTTATGATAAAAGATATATTGTCAAATTCTTGTGACACGAAGAGTTTCAATAGAATATACTCTCTCCTGCAGGATATAATGTAAAAAAGGAAAAGTTTACAAAGTTCTCGTCTAAAATCAGAGACAAAGAAAAAGTCAAAGTTTCCAAGCAGTCGTACTCGAATCAAAATTCAAATATAAATTTTCCAGTAGCCATTTAACAAATCAATTCACAAAGTGTGGCTGCCACGAAATTCAGCGTCGAAGCGGACTCTTAATAAGAATCGAGGGCACTATAAGAATTTAAATATACCGCGCATACATAATACACAAAACCGTGGGCCGGATCAAGTGACATTATATTACGCTCAACATCGAACTCATTGCGAGAAAACACATTAAGAATTCGTCAATTGTTAATTTATTTTAAATACTACTATTTTAAAGAATGATCTAATCAATAGAGTAACTAAATACAAATGCTTACCTACATACATTACATATTACACGTTCGCGTATGGTGATAATGAACGTGCGTAACTTCCGTTTTACGCGTATCTCAACAATTAATCGTTTCACGTAGCTTGACGAACAAATTTCATTGAAAGTCACGCCCTAAGCTCATGGTAAATATAGCAATGACAGTTTATCGCTGTAGCGTCTCCTGCCAACAGCCATTGGCATTTCTGACCGCACAGACTAGATTGTATCTGTGCAATTATGATATAATATAAAGATATATATATATATATATATATATATATATATATATATATGGATTATTTATGCAAAATTCCTTTATGAATAAATCTAATGACGATGATAATTCCTTCATACGGAAAATTGGATAAATTCATGTTTGTAAATTGGCAACAATGGACCCATCCCAATACTGTGGTAACTTTTTTTTTTCTTCAAATTTTAAAATGACTGTGATAATTTGAAAATCGAGCCTTGAACTATTTACGGTGTCCGCTTGATAGATATTTCAAGCTTATCGAGAGATCCTCTGTTGACATTGACCGTAGACTATTGCATCTAACACAGAGGGTCATTCATCGGTTCACACGTTGCATTACATTAATGACTCGCAGTCACGTACCAGAATACGGCTACTTGACTTTAGTGATTTGCGAGTAAATAATGTGTAGGAATTTTCATAAACTTGTGAACAAACCTTAAGAACTGATGCAAGTGTCATGGAGATAGAATTTTGATGAGTTTGCGAACGCGGCTTAACAAGTAACGCGTTCGAAGTTTCTCTCGCGGCACTAAATTTCCATCTTGTCTAACCTATTTGTGTATTTTGACTTTGTGAAATGATTCAGTGTAAAAGGAAATTCGAAGATTATTAATAAACAGCGAAGTTTTCTAAGATTTGACTGTCGCAGCCTCCTGCGATAAAAATTTCTTCTCACGCCCACCAGGAAGTCTTTATATATTTTTACACATTTTCAAATTCTACGCCGTTACTGTACGAGAAGACCGCAATCTTAATTCTGAGCTGTTTGAATTTACTGTTGTACTGTTATTGTTTTGTCTTACCAGATCTTGTGGTTTGTAACAATTGCAGAGAATGCTGTTTGATGGGATATTTTTTTTTTTAATTTTTATTATTATTTCACAAAATGATTTCAAGGAGTTACTGATGGCTGCCGATCTGGAATTTACTGTGGAATTCGTGGGCTTCGATAAAATCGTAGCGCGAGTCATTCCTCTCAGTATGAAATTTGATAGCGTAATAGGAAACTTATGGAAAGTCATGCTGATCGTCAAGGTTAGAATTTTACTATATCCAATCGTCTACGTTTTAATACAATTGTTTCGGGCGAATATGATTCCATGACATTGGCAATGTTAAACAATCCGTGAATTGCATTGTGCAATTGTGCGAATTCGTGCATACGTAGGGTGCAAGTATTAACGAAGGTATCGGTGACTAGGTAATAAATTCATACGGATTAGCCAGTTCCTCGATGTATTCGAATTTGGCGCCAAGGTTATATTGATAAATTCCCTTCCAGAAATTTCCATGAGTTTGACAAGAGTCGGAAGGCAATTTGAGCGCATGTAAAAATTTAATCAACAAAAAATATAATCAAGATATCCTCGTTCGTTTTGTTTTCTATTATGATAAAATAAAACAACCATTATGATAGTGCTTATCAGAAATCAGATCTATCAGTCTCTATGTACTATTTATTAATAGATTAATATGAATCACGAAGCAAATTTTAACTATGACAGTGTTATCTTTTAATTCCGCCTTTAAACGTATACACATAATATATAACATAGTAATGGGCAATATGAAGCGATACGTAATTTCTAAAATCTTTATTACCATATAGGTCAACACACTGCTTAATCTCATATCAGCATTTGCTGTAATTCGTACAATTTCGCAGAGCAGTCACAATGACGATATTAAAAAAAAAAATATATGTTATATTATTCCCATTTAAAAAACCAGACCGTTCCAAATAAATAGAAAAAAATTTTACTTTATCAAACCCATTATTCCACTATCACATACTTTTCGAAAAGATTTCAATTATTTTGGCACGAACCCTCAGCAAGGAATCACAGCGTTATTTTTATACATTGCCAAGAATCGTTTCGCAGTAGCCAAAGTGGACCAGACGAATCGAATAAAAAAAAAGTCTTTGATCTCGTCTGCTTAGGAAATCTTAAATTGTTGCCCCATTACTTTCAACGACCGCAAATATAGAAAAATCTGTCACCCCGGAGCCACCTCTAAAAATATTTTCATTTCAAAATACTAAAGTATCCAAAAAAAAAATATGTCAAATCTCAGTCTTGCCTTATAAAGTTTTGTGCAGTCTCAAAATGAAAAACAAATCTTACTCACGTCACACCTTCCTGCTGAGATCCAGTCAAATTGTCTTTATTTTTTTCACTAAAGAAAATTATTTCACGAATCAGGAAATAGTTGTTCCAACGGGAATCAATTTCATAAATTCAATCTTCAATTTAAATAATCGCTCTTTTATATCATATGCTGTATTGTCACTCGATTCAAATGATTAACTAAGAGAATCGGTGCTTGCCGCTCGAAAGCGCGAGCCTCACTGACTCACGGAGACGGAGGTAAACGCAAGCTAAACTAAGTCTCGGTATCACAATTCGGTTTTGACCACTCGGCGCTCAGGCCCACGATTTATATATATGTACATATGTGTGTGTGGTAAAAGATGCCAAAGTTTCCTAATGATAATAATTTAATGCCACGTTATTATTAAATTTTCGAAATTTCATTTACCATCAAAATACTTCTCTTTCAAGATCACCTTATGATCTTGCTACGTTAAACTATTTTACCTTTATACTTCTTAACGGTCCTGGTGAACGTGCCTTGCAAATTATTTGCAGAATAAGAATCAGCTGCTTACGTTACGAAGTCGCTATCTGTCCCTGGATAATGATGATTCTAGTCGAACCGGTATCAAGCTAGGATAATGACGTCATGACAATTAATACAATGTTTATCGATCTCTGTGATAATTAAAAATCATTAATTCAACGAAAATCATTGATCGGAAGGTATCGGGATCGGGTATTGATTATGCAACTTTTTATACACTCTTTATAAGTTGATGATTATTCTTAGGGGGATAATAGATGGCATTTATGGTATTTTTTAAATAAATTTGTAACCTCTCCTATTTTCAAGTACCGGTTTAGCCATCTTTCTTTCTTTCTCTTTACGGTATTACTGGTATGCGTTAAAAACTCGCGCTTTACAATTCTCGGTCGTAAAATATTATTTTTAGCGAGAAATCACGTCGACTTCATTACGGTCGGAAGTCATCGATTATAAGCATAGCGCAAAAACATAATATTGTTTTCCTGAGAACATTTCGATGGGGGATAATTTGTAAAAAGTATTTTTTATGCATATCGGTTATTATGGAAATACATTTTTTTTTTCTTCAACCTTATTCCGCATTATGTGTTTCTATATTTACGTAACGCCGATAGTAAAATATACACATTCTTTAGCTTTTCATATAAAAAAGAAGTTCACGAGGTAAGATATATCTTGATCTTTATGACTACGCGAAACAATATATATATATATATACACCTTAAGTAACTTCACACCGCGTAAAGTGTACCAAAGATAATTCGAAAAATTGAGTTCAAAGATATTTTTAAGAAATTCTCATGCGTGAGACGCAATAACGAAAAAATGTGCAGTTCTCGTTACTAAAAACAAAGGGATAAATATAAATCATTAGCACTCGCAGCATTGCGCGAAAACATCGTTCATTTTTAAACGTGACGAGTCAAGTAGTTCATTACGAACACGGTTATTTCGGTTCACGGAATTTCGCAGTATGAGCTAATGGCGAATTTCCAAAAATTCTTCACAATATTATATGGTCAATTAATTTTGACTGTTGTATAATGAAAACGAAAAAAAAAAGCAAAAAAATCGGGCTCGTCCGGGATTTGAACCCGGGACCTCTCGCACCCTAAGCGAGAATCATACCCCTAGACCAACGAGCCACTTGTTGCTAAAAGTAATATATTTCAAATATATTTGTTTAACTATATAAACATGCAAAGTTAAACGTACGACTAACGTAAGGTATGACGAAACTATAACGGGTAAGCGAGGTCAGCATTTCATACGTAACTCACATTCATCGTTTTAAGAATAGAGAACTACCAGCTGTGGCAATATAGTAGACTCAGTCTGTTTACGTCTATGTTAAATAACTTTGATATAAAAGCATTGAAATAAGCGAGCAAGTCTTCTCGTTCAGGAATAATTATAATCGATGAGAAAAAAAATTCACGAAGATACCACGTCTTATTCCAGGACTGTGTATAAACCTAAATAAAATACTGTCCTTTAGGATGCATCGACTTTTTTTCAGACGGTAAACACAGCCAGCCACTCAAGATAACTAGGTCAACGCACTTTTTTCGTAATACGAAGCCAATGTGATGCTGGAAAAATTTAGGTCGGATTTACGTCTCGGCCTATTTTTAATTAGTTCATTAAGCTTTGCCCTCCTTCAATATAGCCGTTGGCGCACTAATACAAAGATTTTAAAGTAGCCGGTGCTTTGGCCCGATATGTATATGTATACATTTATTCCAGTATTATTTACATATCCCATACACTTATCGCATTCCCAAATAATATCAAGGTCCTTTTTTGATGGATTGAGACAATTAGATATTTCTTTCAGCCCACGTAAACCTACACTAAATACACATAGTTGACCCGTTATGTATTAAGATCGAGGAAAATTACTAAATTTTAGTCGACGTACTGGCGCCGTGGCTTAGTTGGTTAAAGCGCCTGTCTAGTAAACAGGAGATCGAGGGTTCGAATCCCTCCGGAGCCTCATTCCGGCATTATGAAGAAAGGATGCCGTACGAATGTTAATTTTTGTCTTGTAATATTAAAATAACGAATAATAAAAATAATCAGGATTGCATTGACCTCAGAACTTGTAAACTTTTTCACTCGGAATTTTAATACATAATGCAAGTAATACTATAGCAAAAATATGAAACCACTCTAGAGCTAAAGTCGACTTTCAATCTTTTAGAGGTTTAAATAATTATCAAACGTGATTTTGCGGAATCACATCCCGGATAAGGTTTTACTGTGGACCAAAACAGGATATCCTTATGGTCTGTAACATCCGGCTCTTGATCTTAATTTCTAAAATAATTAACTGGAATCCAAAATACTGTTAGATCTGATCACAGCTATGATAATTAAGCAAAACTGCAATTAGCTAATGAGAAGCTTAATCGTCCGCACTGTGAGAAAGTATGGTCAAGTTACAAAAAAAAAAAGTAAAAAAAAAGATGAATTAAAAAAAATACTAATATTATTGCAAATAAAAATTCTCGAATTAATATCACGTGTTATCAATAGTCAATCATTATAATTAAGATGAGCTGATACGTATGCCACGTGCAGTTAAGTAATAACAGATGTCTTGGACTAGTATGATTTCCATAAGGATGTTATTAAATAATTGAAGATTCTTCATGCCCAATAAGACTGTCAGAATTCGTTTGATTCGCACAGATTCTCTTGTATCGTAACAATATAATATCAGACGCACAATGATACTTTGTATAATCAATATATAAAATCTACCATGGTAACCAGTGCTGCCTATAACCTCAAATTGTATCCCTTATAGACGTATCAGTTGAATGCGTCAGTAAGAGAAAGTAGAATTTTCAAATAAAACCGTTAAGGACTCACCTTTATTATGGGTAATACGGAGAGCAACGTAACGAGCGGCGTAAAGAAGCAAACTGACGGTTCTTCCATTCTACTTTACAAGCTGGTAGACCTGAAGGGTAAATAAAGCCACTGTCTTTGAAAACAGATAATCAGGAGTAAACGAGCGCTCGAGTAAGATACTAGGCTTTTATTTTCGAAAAGCCAAGTAAACACCCTCACTTTCATGGAGGAATATTACAGTGTATTATTAACATTCTTATAGCACGATTCGTATACAGAAACTGGTCTATTATTATTCTATTATCTTTCGCAATGGAACACGAAGAGACAGACGTACGGACTGGACTGTTTGTGGAATGGTATATTTTAATTTTTGAATGATGTACAAAAATTTTTTTTTCTTTAAACATCATTTTTACGTTACTCAAGACTGCCAATGAGTCACTATACCCATTTGGAAAGTGAAGTGCTAACACGCTGGTAACAGCCCGCCGTTACAAGTGGATGATCCAAATACTTGAAGTTATGACGCAATTTCTTGGATGCTCGATTTTATTTTAACACTACCATCGAGTGTGATCTGACGACGCATATTTTTTTTACAGGTGGTGGATTACTTGTGGACATGATGAAAAGGGCTGCTCAGACGAAACAGTTTGCGGAATTGGATCACGCATTGAGGACAAAGGTCGAGCCATTTTTATACAATAAAGGGAAAGGTAAATGGATACCTATTGAGAAATTGGTTTTGTTAAGAAACAAGGAACGCCCTAGGCACAAACTGGTAAGAATTACTGCAAAAGTTATTTTATAATTTATATATAATGTTATATATAAATTAACAATCGTTTCAGCTGCCTGTCTTAAGGGCCATGGAAAATCCTGCTGATTACGATATCAATAAAGATATCGAAAACGAAGACGTAGACGAGACAAAAATAGGTAATGGTCGTTAACTCCTTTGACCCGTACTGTTGATCGGATTAATTAATAAGTCATTAACGCTCCTTTATGTTTATACAGATAAATCCAAGTACAGGCTGGTTTGCTGGATACTTAGTGAAAGAGGAGCAGTGGGTGAAACCATTTTACATTTGTGCATGCTACATGCCACGGCGATACACATTGACTTGGCAAAAAGATTGTTACGTTTTTATCCAAAACTCATTAACGACATTTACATGAGTGACGAATACTATGGCACGTGCTCTAATTAATTTAATTAACTCGAGCAATTAATTTACATCAATTAATATAAAATATTCTTATCAAATAGGTGAGAACGTACTGCACATGGCTATAGTGAACGAGGAACCAGCTATGGTCAAATTTCTCTTGGATAGTGGCGCCAACGTGCACGAACGTTGCTACGGAAATTTCATGTGTCCCGAAGATCAAAAAGCATCTAGAGCCGATAGCCTGGAGCACGAATGGGTTTGCGTTTGTCCAGAAACAAATTACAAAGGGTATAAAGTTGATATTGTGAAACTAGAATTTAATGGGATGAAAAGAAACGGTTTTGTCTTTTAAATAAGGATAGGATTGCTCAATACTATGGGACGAATGAGGATTTTCATTGTTATTCGTATAACGAAGGCCAGTCGTGTTCCTGGGCCAAAATGTTTCATGCTCCATTAGTCGTTTTGCGATTTCGTCTTCTACATTAAGATTAGTTATCGCAGCGTTGAAAATGCGTGCTGTCTGTACGTGAAAAGAATTAAGGAATGTCGATAGGATTTTATACCCGGCTCTTTTACTTATTGGGGTCCTTGACCTTTCACCTGACGAAGAGGCTGTGGGAGCAACGAAAGAAAAATAACTGTGACAGCTCGGTGCACGTGTTTATATTACTTGAGTGATAATGACGTGGATTGGAATTACAGTAGCATTTATCATTATATTATTGTCTGTCTTTATCGAATTATTTTTATTATTTTTATTACAGATATGTCTACTGGGGTGAATATCCTTTAAGTTTTGCTGCCTGCTTAGGACAGGAAGAGTGTTACAGACTTATGCTTGCCAGGGGTGCTGATCCTGATAAGCAGGATACTAATGGGAACACTGTATTGCATATGCTTGTTATTTATCAGAAGCTGGTAAGTTATTCTTTATTGAATAATAATAATTAGCGAATTTAGATTTTTATTTATTCTTTAGGCCACTTTGGACATGGCTTACGAAACTGGTGCCTCTTTATCGTTGAAGAATGTTCAGCATCTGACGCCGTTGACTCTGGCTGCGAAATTGGCTCATATTGAAATGTTCTTTCATATTTTGAATATAGAGCGGGAAATTTATTGGCAAATTGGCAGTATCACCTGTGCAGCTTATCCTTTGTCTCAAGTCGACACCATAGACGTGAAAAGTGGAAGAATCAGTAATAATTCAGCCTTGAATTTAGTTGTCTTTGGCGTAAGTTTACGTAATAGTTAATAATTTACAAGACGGATTGTTATTAGCCTAGTTCACTATTATCTAGGACAAAGACGAACATTTGGAACTAATGGATGGCGTTCTGGTAGATCTGTTGAATGCCAAGTGGAACACTTTCGTGAAATCTAGGTAAATAAACGTAAATAATTCTAGGATCAAGCTGTGTTTTATTAATAACTTTGTTATTCTAGGTTCTACAGGCAATTCTTCTTATTTTGCTTTTACTTTGTTTTATCACTTATCAGTTTCACTCTTCGGCCTGGTCCATCTGCATCTCAAACAGCTACCAGAATGGCGAATTCGACATTTTCAAAACAGACTGCAACAACTCCAATGTCCAATACGAATTTTACGTCTACTAGTTTTGTAGAGTCGTCACGCTTATCAATGGTTACGAAAAGCCTGATTGCAACTTTGACCTCGAATCTAAATTCTACCCTGAACATGACATCCGCGTATATTGAGAGGATGGCATCTCAAATCGCATCGAACATCACTTCAACTTTACAAGAAATTCTTCTACAGGCCGCTCAGGATGAGGAGAGTTCTAGCACTTTGTCTACAAGCAGTATTGACATAATTTCGGAAAATAGTTCCATCAGTACAGAAAACGCATCTATTGTAAGATACGTCACCGACACCATAAGCGAAACTGTGGCTGATCTAAATTTGACAGTAATTGCAGTAACAAGTGACACAATTGCAACCACCACCGATGACGATGATTGGTAAGTCAAATTATCATGACAAAAGCAAATTCGAAAATTCTTGTAATTAAAGAACCTATTATTAGGTGGGACGATCTCACGGAGGAATGCAGATTAATGCATCTGACAAGTGCAACTGCAAAGATCCGTTTGACCACCGAGATTATGATGCAAATTGGCGCAATACTTTACATAGCAGCTGGATTGAGAGAGGCCCGGTTTTTGGGACTTAACATGTTCATAGAAAATCTCGTAAGAACATTTTCAATGGCCTCGATAATATTATTACCTTGATACAATCATCATTATCCAAATAAATATCTACGTTTCAGATGACTGCACCTTCCAGAGTGATGTTCTTATTCTCCTGCTGCATTCTACTGTCATTCCCATTCTTGAGATTAGCCTGCGCCGACGAAGTCGAGGATATGTTAGCCGTAGTGGTAATGTTAACCACAGCACCCTACTTCCTCTTCTTCTGTAGAGGATTCAAGACGGTTGGTCCATTCGTTGTCATGATCTACAGAATGATCATGGGTGACCTGCTTAGATTCGTTTCGATCTATCTAGTCTTTGTGATGGGCTTTTCACAAGGTAAAAGAGAAATTATCAAAACTAATAAACACCAAGTACAGGCTCAATGCAAAGCTTAGGAATCACAATAAAGAATCATTGTCCACGTCGAGTATGCTTTGTTGGCACAACAAAAGTAAAAGTAGTCGCTTCGCGCAGATGAGGTATCCGTTACAGTGTAACGCGATGCTGACATATATTTTCAATGCAACGGTAAGAAAGATCACGGAACGCAAGCAGGTACTATGCCAAGGTTAAACTAGGCACGCTTACTGCACGCATTAAGAATAAATACAGTATTAACATTGCGTGAAAGAATTTCAACAATTCAATAGATAATACAGTTTTATTGATAATACAAAAGAAAAACTTTTTTCTTTCAGCTTACTATATCATCTTCTTATCATTCGACAATCCAAACACGCCAGAGGGCGTCGATGACTCCGTATCTAACCCCATGCCGTCCCCTTTGGAAAGCATAATGGCGATGTTCCTCATGAGCATGACGACTTTTGGCGATTATTATGGCGCATTTGAGAGAACCGAGCATGAAATGGAGGCCAAGGTAATCGTTTGCCTTGCAAGTGGAAATTTACATATTTAGGTTTACGATCAAAGCCATAAGATGCCGCTTGGGGCTATTAGGTCTTTTAAAAATTCCCGCCATTGATTCAGCTCTTTATCGCAGACATTGAGTTTCTATCGAACGCGATAAATCAGCATGGTGCCTGCCTTACGTAACATGAAAGAACGATGGCTGGATTTCGATTTAAGAAATACGTCAAAATTATTCTTTTCCCATACAACTTTACGAACTTATTGCTCGTTTCTTTTTTTAGTTGATGTTTGTAGTCTACATGGCTATTGTTGCTATCCTCCTTGTGAACATGCTGATCGCCATGATGGGTAATACATATCAGAAGATTGCAGAAACCAGAAATGAATGGCAGAGACAGGTATTCATGATATAATAAAAATCTACGTATGTCGTCTAGATTTTTTTATTTCACAAACGTACATTGTTCTTGACTTTCAATCGACTGTTACGTTTTCACATTCCTATTTGTCGTTGTCACTGCACGGCACTCCTTTCGTGTAAATACACTATGACGGCCATTATTCCCAAGAATGAAACTACTGCACCTTATAGGCATCTGGTGCGTAGATGATTGTATCTAAAAAGTGGCACGACCTCTTTGCATAATATGGATATTATGGAAATAAAATAATAATATGTTTTTAAAGGCTGGTAAATCGATTAATTTTTTTTTTAATAATTATACGTTGCCTGTCTTAATGATCATAGTAAATTTTTTTAAGGTTAGGAAGTACCTGCGCTTTTATAAATCTAATGGAGATATACTGATTTATTATTATTATTATACAGTGGGCTAGAATCGTACTGGTAGTCGAAAGAGGCGTAAGTCCTGCTGAGAGACTGAAAAAATTAATGGATTATTCTCAACCGATGTCCGATGGCAGACGAGCACTTGTTCTTCGTTTGAATCAATCGGTAAGACGATTTTGAAATTATTGTTATGACATATGTATTAAGGTGGTTTAATTTTTTAGGAGGAAGATAAGGAGGAAATGAAAGAAATTTTAGAGATGAAGAGGACGCACGATAGATTTGTCAAGAAGCGTCAAGCAAAGTTGTTACAGGAGAGACATGAAAAACCGGTACCTTAAATGAGGGATGATTTATAAATGTGAACAATAAAAATCAGGATTCTTCCAGTATAATTAACTTTATAGACAAATTTTTATCTGACACGTGTACAAGAATTTACAAGCTTGCATATAATTTTGTTGTTTTAAATCTGATTAATACTTTATCCGACTGGACGTTTCAGGCGATTCTGAAATAACATACAAATGTCTACTGGTGGTATCAGTAATATCAGTTACTAAAGAATTTCTATGTATTTTTTGGGAACACCCTGTATTTGAAGCACGACCTCCAAACGAAGAATTCACAGGATTTACAGACATACGTCCATTGATATACTTCAATCCTTTATCAAAATGTTGTTCTCCATTGTCAGATAATGTTACATCAGCTGCATTTTTTAATTTTGAAAAACTACAAGAATTCTTAGCCTTGACTCGCTCCAAAACATGAATCCAAGGATCATTTTGATTTCTTGGGAATTGATCAACACCTTTCACGGTGCATACTGGCAATACATATCTGAAAATCATCAAAACGCACAAAAGACAGCGTCAGTAGCAGCTGTAGTAAAAGTGATGCAATTCTATGATAAAGAAAACGGAAAATGACGTCATTGCAAGTACAAAATTTCATTAGGGATTGTTCAATGGTTGGTGACGTAAGTTAACGCAAATGGAAAAGCTCGAACCGATTCCAATCACATATGATTCGTAAACGACTGGTGCGTGATTACGTTCAACGAAACAACATATAAAATAGGACGATGCTGGAATATTAAAAAATGCAATAAACGAACCGGGCTACATTTGCATAGCAGAAAAGCAAGTCGGACAAGTACTGAGTGAGTGACAGTCAGTTTCTTATCTAAGACGTCTAATGTGAATTTCGAAGCACGTGCGCGCGCACGTTTTCAAAATACAAAGTAAATTTTTATTAAAAAATTATTCCCGTTAAACTCATATGTAAGTTTGGTAATACAATTTTATTAGGGATCAACGCGCGTTATGCGATTTAATTAAATATCCAATTGAATATTTTAATTGAATTTAATTGAATTACCTGGGATTTGATTTCTCTTGGCGATTGCAGATGGGACATTGTTTATTAAATGGTTTTGGATCCCATTTTGATGACTGATCGTTAGATTTATTAATATCAGCAGGATTTTTTGTTTCTGAAAAATTTTTCTGTTTATTTTGAATTGAGGGTATACTCAATTCAGGAGCTAGGTCTCTTGTGTCGGTAGATATATTTTTTGTTGAAATCTTATTTATGGAAGCGACCACACCTATACTGCGAAACTTGGATATTATTTGATTTCCTACTTGAACTCCTTGATCCAAATTGAAGGTATTTTGGAGTTTGTTTTTTATCGGTTGTTTTGATATCAATTTTTCAGGAATTATTGTGTCGCTGCTTATCTCGGAATTCGTAATTTGACCATTTTTTAAATACGACATGCACCTTGGCTTTTGGAAATGTATTCCCATTACATTCAGATCTTCTAAGCTTGAAATATACGTTTTTGATATAGTATACAGGGTTAGGCATTTTTTTGGTGAGTAACAGGATTCAGAAATTGGTTCCTTTTCTATTAGTGATACGCTGCACGCGGTATCCTTTAATTCGAATTGAATTGCAGAAAATGATTTTTCCAACTGAAACATTTGCGTGAGCAGATTTTGACTAGGTACAATTTTCGATTTGCCATCTATCAAGGAAATCGAATAACTATCTTTCAAGCTCTTTGAATCCTCGATGAATTTTGGTTTTTTTATCCTGGCCTTTGTTACTTTTTTTGGCAAATTCTTTTTTCTATTTTTAATTTGCCTGTCCCCTCTCTTAAACACTGTCTCCACCACCTTATCAGCTCGTTCTACATGCGTTGTTCCAGGATCAACAGTTCTAAAATTCAACATCCTCTTTGCTTTCTCCATTAAAGACTTCTTATATGATTTAAATTGAGATGTATATTGGTAGCTATTTTTATCAACAGTCTCCACTGGATTCTTTTTAATAAAATTTCTGTCATCCGTCTTTTTCAAAGATTCCGATACTCTTCGCAGAATACTTTCATCTGAACTAAGAATAGTGATGTTTTATCCCCTTTTTAAAAAATAACAAAATCAACGTCAAAGAGCATTTACCTGAAGCACCAATTTTCAGCACAGTGAGAATTTTTTCCCTGATTGGGTGAAGCAGCGAATGGAACTACATCCAAATATTGTTTTTCAAAATCCATTTGAGATTTTCCAAAAACAGGTCCCAAATCCAAATTCTCAGGCGGCACGTCGGCCGAACCTTCATTATTTGACGTCTCCTTGAAGCTGTTCATCAATCTGATAATTAGGTGAAAAATTGATTCGTGTAAAAAATGCAGTTTTATTACATATGCGTATCACGAACCAACCGTAACATGTGTTCAGTCCACGAGTTGGAATCTACAATTTCACTTGTTGAAATATGATCGGGTGAATCCGTAAAACGTAAGATGTCACGTTGTGGAGTTT
The DNA here is from genome assembly GCA_030142375.1 of Calameuta pallipes. NCBI lineage: Eukaryota > Metazoa > Arthropoda > Insecta > Hymenoptera > Cephidae > Calameuta > Calameuta pallipes. The sequence continues at coordinate 47,966 of JARQSW010000118.1, forward strand.
GCAAAGAAGTTCCGGAAATTGCAGTCCCAGATGCACCTAGAGACAATCTTAACGGTGTGTATTAACAATTACAAGAGTTTATCAATTATATTATTTAAACCATAATTAAAAACCTTGAATTGGTAGTCGATGAATAGGTGCAACGTATTTTCAATGGCATTAAAGTTTCCAAGAGATCATCAGCATTTGATGTGAACAACGATGACGGAAATGGCTTTCTGCTTTTTTGTACATCAGCGCGTAAATTTCTTCTTCTCCTTTGTGGCTTCCTAGTCCAAATTTGAGTTACGCTTGGTACATCGTCACATTGAACCTTTCTTTTTCGAAATTCCTCCGAATTGTAAAGACAATTTTGTCTGGGAATGATCATTGCTTAAAACGATAAAAAATTCCATTAGTCCCATTACTTAACGGGGATTATTATATTTTAAATAAATACTTCGGTCACGAGCATTTTTCAATAACTTACAGGATCGACGACTCGATCCACTTTTCACCTTCATAATTCAACCAATATTTATGAATCTTATTTCTGACTTTTTTTATATATAAAATCAAGCAATATTATTATATTAATTCATTGCTGCATAACCAAATTTAACACTACGAAATTATGCCGAATAGAAACAGCGAAATTTCGATATTTCAGTGTCTCGTTGAACTAGCGTAGTGCTTCCCATATAAATATTTGCATAAAGGGTGTTCCAATTTACATGGTTAGAGAGAAAATTTATGAGAAAATTTACTGCCTTTGCTTTTCCACCGCAATCGATCTGATAAACAGCTCAGCGTCGCCACGGACAACGAACGATAGTGTGGAAACTGTGAAACCTTATCTTTTACCACAAACAGTAAAATCCTTAGAGAATCATAGAGAGAAAAAGAATGTATCGTGACACCGTGCATATATTAAATCAACCAATCGACTGTAAAAATCTGGAAAATGAGCTTCACGAAGCCATAAGAGCTGACGAGCTGTACAAACTACAAAATGACGCAAAAATTAGAGCAATCGAACAACGCGTACCGACTTATGACAATTTCAAAGAAATGGTAAGAATAGCAATTAACTTTGCACAATTAATGATACTTACACGATAAGAATTATTATTACATCTTTAGGTTAATGGAGCACACTTAAAACCCCTTGAACGTGCTGATATGAAACCAAGAATTGGAACCATGTGGAATTCTACAAGCGCCGCTGATACAGAAATTACTAACCTGCCGTCATTTCGTCCATCGTCGCAGCTGCATACGTTGAGTTCGATGACGAATGATCTTGAGGAATTCGAGCCCAAAATAATTCCTGAAACTAATGAGAAGTTTCTCAAAACTTGGAGAAAGCTGCCAGACATTCGATCAAAATACACGTATCTTTTGACTACACGGTAAGCGTGAGATGACATAATATTGTGTTCTTTTAAAATGATAAGCACTTCTACTTTCTATCTTCACGACCTTTGACAGGCATATCCTTCGCGACAAGATCTTCCGTACAGAAATTCCTATGGGAATTCTTGGTGAATTCATGGAAACCTTCGTCGAGATCATATCCCAAGAAACTGTGAATACAATTCTAGAAATTCTAACAATATTAAGCGAATGCGGTAGATTCAAATTAAGCATTACATTTATGTCAAACGAAGAAAGAATAACGTGCCAAAAGTTATTTGATAAATTACTAGAATTCAAAGATATCGAAATCAACAATAGTTTAATTGAGTTACAATCAAAGTATTTAAATTAAATCAACTACATGCGTGCTCAGAGTCATATTAATAAGTATTTTATATGATCTACAACATTAAATTCCACAATATTATATATAAGAATATTAAAAATAAGATCTAAAATTATCAAATTTAAGATTGTCACGCTTAGTGCATGCGTATGGCACGAGTTACCACGTGACTCACGTATTCAATATGGCCGCCTACGGCGTCCGCTGTTTACCCAGTAACGTGATACTCGTCATAAAGTCCAGTATCAAAATTCTTTGTTGACATTATCCATTTACTGTACAAAAACCGTAGAACCCCATCATTAAAAGACATCAATTTAATCATTATCAGTATTACAAGACGTCAGACATAAGACAATATAGTACGGGTGCGTATACGGAATGGCGCGCGGGTGTGTATATATATATATATATCTGACCAAGAATCGTAAATAAATAATACTTAACTACAAGACGAATAAAGAGATACGCATATTTACGTAAGATACTTTATCGTGAATCGTTCATAAATCCAGAACAGCACTGAGATGAGACGCTGGGAAAAGTCCATCAGCCAGTATGAATAATTATGTGCGATACGAGACGTCTGTCAATGCTAACGTCATTAGAAAATGTAACAATAACAAGATATTTCTTGACACTTAAAGACAATAAACGTGAGAGTTTCTAAAATATAAATTACACGACATTCGATGTCGTATAATTTTAAGTTTCGTGTGTAGCTGGTTAATACTCGTCGCAATGAGGTTAGACGAGATGCCATTGCGACTGAGCTCGGACGAGCGGGATTTTGAAATGGATGAGGAGACGGATTATCTTCTGCAACCATCGGAAGATAGTATAAGACTGTTAACGTCAAGAAGCCGTCGAGTCAGGAATTGTTCCAAGATCCTAAAGAACGTTTTCTGCGGGTAAGTAAGCTTGGAGGTTAATCTGTAACAAATAGTTCCGTAATAACGTTACCGTAAAATATTTGAAATTTAATGATTCTGAACAGTTGATCCTATACGAAAGAACGGTAACAATATTAATTTAATAAGCATGAAGTAAAAGACTATTCGTATAATGCGCGCTAATTAGAATAGAATTCCCCGGGAAGATGCCATTTTTTCTCTAGATTTAACGATCCGATTGGTTATTTATATGACTTGCTACTGGAGCTAATTAGTTCGTTGTTTAGTTGGCGCTAGTATCGAATTTGAGTTTGCGCAATATGGCGAAGTTTCCATCTCGCGTATATTTGTGTTTGGTGTACCGTATGATGTCATGTTAAAGAGAAACGGTGTTTACAATATAGTCTACTGAAACGTCGAGATTTTAACTGCAGTGTGAAATCAAAAGCGATCCTTTCTTCGTATGAATTCTAATGCCCGAGAGAGAATAAATGGAGACGCAAAGTAACATGATAAGGCTGTCAAAGGAGGATATTCCGCTGATATCAAAACCAGGAAATGACAGCCCATGGACAAGGTGATAAATGGGCTGTTGACTCAACTTTACGAATGAATTTCCTTTTTAACGATTCGTTTCTACCACTACTACTACTACTATGCAAAAATCGCTACGTTTACCTACCTATACTAGATCCAGTAGACGGAAGAACCGTAGTCTTACTGTCCCAAGTTCGCTATTGAATTATTTTCATTACTTGTTATAGATTGTCTTATAAATGTTGTTTTTTGTACATTTTGTACCAACCTTGTCAGATTGCTATTTTTGTAACGGTCTTTCGCTTACCTATATATGTAAATGAAATTCCTGATTAATTTCATAAGCATCATATGGCTCTTGGTAACTTCCAGGATTTGGTGTAGACAGTTGGGATTTTTGTCTTTAGAATTTTTTATTTAATTGCATTTTTACCTTCTTTTCTTTATTTTGGTGTGAAGAATATCATTGCAAAGTGGTTAATCAAAATTATACGTCATGGAGAAAAAGCATATTAATTATTATTTTCATAGGTACAGATACTTGGCTTCTATACTCAGTAGTTTATGATGTTCTTATTGTTCTTGTGGACATAAAGCAAACATTCATATCATAGTGAAAATAGTTATGATGATTTAGATAAAATTTCTTGTCATGTGTGATATATTGAATGTGTTTAACCGCGTGACAAACGCATAAATTTTCATAATGAACATTACCTGTTGTGTTTGTGGAGCAAGTTTTATAGTTTAGTCATTGCTACCATCGCAATGTTAACATGTGTCTATATCTTGTCACATGCTTCTCAAGTTTTGTCTGTCATAAGGAAAAAGTATTTATTCCATACTGTATTAAACCTTACTAATACAGAGTAAATATTTTTGTTTACAGATGTTGTACATGGATGTGGAGCAGATGTTGTAGAGAAAGGGAGCTTCGTGCACGTACCATTCACATTGGTCAGCACATGCATGAAAAATTTCCTACAAATGTTATTCGAAACCAAAAATACAACATCATCACTTTCCTTCCAATGGTAAGTAATTTATTCATCTATTTCTCTCTTATCAGATTAATGCTGATGAAAAGTTAAATGGTATAATATAAAATAAATATATCTCTGATTGGCATTTCCCTTTCTTTAGGTCCTCTTTCAACAGTTCAAATTCTTCTTGAATTTGTACTTTTTGATTATGGCCATATCGCAGTTTATACCAGATATTAGAATAGGATACTTGTACACATACTGGGGACCACTGTGCTTTGTTTTAACCATAACAATTTGTCGCGAGGCAGTGGACGACTTCAGACGTTACAAAAGAGATAAAGAAGTCAATGCACAAAAATATTACAGACTTGTAAAAGGTCTTGACACTCCAGAATTGGTCCCCAGTTCGAAATTACGCGTCGGTGACTTGGTATGTGTATGAATAAAATACTGCAATAATTAATTGACTGTTTGCATAAGAGAATCTAATGCCACAATATTAATGACATTTGTTACCAGGTAGTAGTAGAGAAAGGTCAAAGAGTGCCAGCTGATTTGGTCCTGCTGCGTACTACGGAAAAATCCGGTGCGTGTTTTGTAAGAACAGATCAGCTGGATGGTGAAACAGATTGGAAATTACGCTTGGCTATACCTGCTACACAAAAATTAGAATCCGATGCACAATTGTTTGATATTAAGGCGAGTCTCTATGTCGAAAAACCTCAAAAGGACATCCATAGCTTCATTGGAACATTTACCAGGGTATTCAATCATTTAAAAATTAATATAATTCATATAATTTTAAATGAATATACTCTTACCTCACTGATACCCTTTAGTATGATGGATACAGCAGCGAAGAGAGTCTTGGAGTAGATAATACATTATGGGCAAACACTGCAGTAGCTTCAGGCTCTGCGTTAGGAGTTGTTGTATACACTGGTCAAGAAACTAGATCATTAATGAATCATTCAGCACCAAGATCTAAAGTTGGTTTATTAGATCAGGAGATTAATCAGTTGACAAAAGTATGTAAGAATAATCCAATATTTTATACAGAGGCTACGTTTACTTTATCAAAAGCTTGAGATACAATTCCACACATGATTTTGTATTTAATTTTACAGGTTTTATTTTGTGCAGTAATTGGACTTGCCTTGGTTATGATGTGCTTGAAAGGATTTAATGGTCCCTGGTATCGCTATATGTTCCGCTTCGTTTTGCTGTTTTCCTACATCATACCAATTAGTTTGCGTGTCAATCTGGACATGGGGAAAACGTTTTATGCTTGGTGTATACAGAGAGATAAAGAAATCGCTGGTACAGTAGTGAGAACCACAACCATCCCCGAGGAACTTGGTAGAATATCATATCTGCTGAGTGACAAAACCGGCACGCTTACGCAGAACAAAATGGTTTTTAAAAAGTTGCACCTGGGTACAGTATCCTTTGGACAGGAAACCTTTGACGAGATTACATCCGTCTTGAAATCGTACTACTCCACAACGGATTCGGATACCTCGCCGGAAAAACCGTCTGTAGGTACTCTCGGTAAAGTAAGACGATCTGAAAGTACCCGAATCTACGAAGCGGTACACGCATTAGCATTGTGTCACAACGTCACTCCTGTGTACGATGAATTAAATGGATCGAATAATTCGGACTCAGTAAGCGTGGAGACTGGCGATACTGGATCTATACAAAGGTATTAGAGTAAATAATTTTTTAAAAAAGTTCTTGAATTAATTAAAATATAATCGTTTTAGACTTAATAACGTAAATAGATTGCCATGACGACCAGTCGAATGTAGGAAGTAAAATATAAAATTCTTGTTCCAGTCAAACAGAAGCTGATCAACATTATTATCCCCCGGAACAAAAGAGAAATTATCAGGCATCGAGTCCTGACGAAGTCGCTCTTGTTAAATGGACCGATGAAGTTGGACTGGCTCTTGTGAAACGTGATTTAATCTCAATGCAACTTAAAGCACTTAATGGAAAGATACTAAATTACACGATCCTGCAAATATTTCCTTTTACATCGGAAACTAAGCGTATGGGAGTAATTGTTAAGGAGGAGTCTAGTTCCGAAATTGTCTTCTATCTGAAAGGAGCGGATGTTGTAATGGCCGGCATTGTACAGTACAACGATTGGCTGGAGGAAGAGTGTGGAAATATGGCAAGAGAAGGTCTTAGGACCCTGGTTGTAGCCAAAAAGAGTTTGACCGAAGAACAGTATCTTGATTTTGAAGCAAGGTAAGAAGATACCACACTAAATAAATAATCCTCCATCGTACGATTCACTAGTCCAATACCAGAAGTTTAATTGAAATATAATTATAGATATAATGCAGCTAGAATGTGCGTGAGTGATCGCGTATCTAGAGTAGCTGCGGTAGTAGAGAGCTTAGAAAGAGAAATGGAATTGTTATGTGTTACTGGTGTGGAGGATAGATTGCAAGACAGAGTGAGACCGACCTTAGAATTATTAAGAAATGCTGGAATCAAGGTAAACCAAAGTTTCATTAAGACTTTATCTCAGTAGTAGCCACTTTGTATTTTTACCATCAGAATATCTCTAGATTTGGATGCTAACGGGTGACAAACTTGAAACGGCAACGTGCATAGCCAAGTCTTCTCGGCTGGTATCCAGGACCCAAGGTCTCCACGTTTTCAAGTCTGTAATAACGCGAACAGACGCTCATCTGGAATTGAACACCTTTCGCAAGAAGCAAGATTGCGCTTTGGTGATAAGCGGCGATTCTCTTGAAGTTTGCTTACAGTATTATGAGAATGAATTTTTGGAGCTTGCTTGCGGCTCACCTGCCGTCGTCTGTTGTCGTTGTTCGCCAACGCAAAAAGCTGAAGTTGTTAGTCTCATCCAAACTCACACTGGTAAAAGAACAGCTGCCGTCGGAGACGGTGGAAATGACGTCTCCATGATCCAAGCTGCTGACGCTGGTAGATACATTTTATTAGTTAATTTATAAATGATCAGAACACTTGGTTGATTCTCATAAATCTTCTCAGGCATAGGATTGGAAGGTCTCGAAGGGAAACAGGCATCCTTGGCGGCGGACTTTTCAATTACACATTTCAGCCATCTTGCTAACTTGCTACTTGTACATGGAAGGCGAAGCTACAAACGATCTGCTGCATTAAGTCAATTTGTCATTCATCGTGGTTTAATTATCTCCACGATGCAGGCTGTTTTTTCTGCTGTTTTTTATCTGTCATCCGTAGCACTGTATCAAGGATTCCTGATGGTTGGGTAAGTGGGAATTAAACAGAGATCATCTCAAATAATTATTAATACTAATTGAATCTTATTCGTCCAGATACGCCACGATATACACGATGTTCCCAGTTTTCTCACTAGTCTTGGACAAGGATGTATCGGGAAAGATTGCATTGACTTATCCAGAACTCTATAAAGAGCTTAGCAAAGGTCGATCCCTATCGTATAAGACATTTTTCATGTGGGTTTTGATAAGCATTTACCAAGGTAAACTATATTATATAATCTCATGGACTTGAAGCAGGAGGAAAGACGTTCTTTGATTACGTACATGATTGAAATTAATTCACAGGCGGTGTGATAATGTATGGTGCTCTCATAATGTTCGAGGATGAATTTATTCACATAGTTGCCATCAGCTTTTCGGCATTGGTTTTAACAGAACTAATAATGGTCGCTTTAACCATACGAACATGGCATCACATAATGGTTCTTGCAGAAGTTCTATCGCTTGCTTTGTATCTGTTATCCTTGGTGGTTCTCAAAGATTACTTCGGTAAGTAAAAGAGCAATTTAAAAAAAAATAAAACCTGTAGCCATATAAATGTAAATGAGTTTTATATTTCTACTTAACAGATGCGGAATTCATACAAACCACCGATTTTCTCTGGAAAGTTCTGGTAATTACATTAGTCTCGTGCTTGCCTCTTTATATTCTGAAATTCCTACGAAAGAAATTTTCACCACCGAGCTACACGAAATTGACATAAGAACTTGTCACGAGCATTTATCGTTAGTATCATTAGTGATAGCACTTTTCTCTTTTCATTTTTCTTATAAAAAGTGGTAATCAAAGATCCGCTTAGTTAGCCGGATACGGAACTGTTGCAAAGATCATATTTATAAATGTTAGGCAAGTGATTTAAAATACGGAAAACTTGTGATGAGGCTATTCGTTCTAGTGTCCAGTTTATGTGAGAATATCGAGATTATCGAACGTCATTCCGTTATGTCGAATCAATTAAAATGACGTATGGACAGCTTTTTTCTGGAAGCGCCATATAGCATCTAGGAGGAACTCCTCTGTTATTTTGATATCCCCGTTCAATTTTAGAGTATAACCCAGCTTCTCGGTTATATTGAAGCATGACGTTGTTTAGAAAAAAAAAATTACATACAAAAAGAGAGAGTAGATGAAAAAATTTCTGTGAGTGATTGTGATAATGATAAAAGTATAGAAGAATTTTCTTTTTTAATTTTCCAAAAGATACTCTTATTTCTTTTTATTTGGATATCATTTGGTCCTTATTCCTTTAATAACCATAGAATCTTAAAGTTATGCTAGATCAAACATTTTGGGCTTTTTTTAACGCACTTGAAGAATCCATGCTGACGCAGTTATTAAACCGTTTATATACTTGTGTTTATTGCATAAACATATATGGATATTTATGTATGTATTATGTGATAAGAGTCTCCAGAATCTTTATTACTCGAAACATTAGCCATGCAGCCGATAGAAATTAACGTTAACTGATGATTGAATATTAGTCGCTGTATCATACGTTTTAAATTAATTTATGTACGAATAAAATAATATATTCACTCTATTTACTTTTAATGGAAAGTATTAGAAAAGATTGCTGTTTTCTTATACAATAGCATTTTGCCATTGATTTTAACTGAGTTATTGTTCTTGAATGGAAGACACAGGTAAGAATATTTGAGAACAAGTAATTTAAACATAGATCACGACATAGCATAAACGTATAATAAATAATTTTTTTATTATGCATATTATCTAATAACAACATTTAAATTTTGTGTTGCAATATCTGCAATTTTTTCATGAATATTGTTTACTTCCTTTTGCGTTAATGTACGCTCCATATGTCGGTATACGATTCTGTAACAATGTGAGGCTTTCTTAGTTTTTGGATGGACAAATTGATCTATCAAGGTGATCTGTTCCACTGTGTCACCACCAACTTCACGAACTAGATCATAAAAATCGTTTGGCGTGAAGTTTGTGTCCTGTGGAATCCAGAAACTCATATCGTTGCAACATTGAGGATATATGCTGACAGGCTAAAAGAATTACATATATTGATTTATTTAAAGAACTTCAGAATACAATAGTATGACAAAGATTAAAGTGGAAAATTACCTTGTAAGTAATTGGCGTATTTGGATCATTCACTTCAAATTGTTTCAAGAATCCGGAATCTGTGCTCCAAAATAATCTTATGTCAGGAATATTATATAAGCACATGGCCAAACGTTCGAGACCAAGACCAAAAGCCCATCCGATGCGATCACTGACACCAGATTTTTGAAGGATTTCTTGACGCATGATGCCACAACCCAAAACTTCCAGCCACTTGTCATTGTAAAATACTTCTAGCTCCCAGGAAGGATGAGTGAATGGAAAGTATTGATCGACCCACTGATACTTAACTTCTGTAACGATTAATACAGAACATGGATATTTATGTCAATATTCTTAGAATATAAAATATTTAAAAATATTCATGTATGGTGGTAGTACCCTTTCCAAAAATGGCTCTTGCAAGTCCAATCAGGACAGTCTTTAACTCATGTTCCATTATTTTTACAGCCTCTAATGAATGGCAACCTTGCTTTTCCGAAGTTTCATGACCTCTGTGTTCAAATAATTTTAAATCATTAGAATTCTTGACATTTTGAAAGACTTCCTCGGAAGTACACAATCTAACTGCATCTGCTTGATGAAAAATGGGATAATGAGTGGCATCTATCTCGTCTCGGCGATAAACATCTCCAATAACCAGAAAATTATTTAAGCCCATTGATATAAGTTCTGATTGATGGGCAGTTGTATGTGCACGTAATAATATATCCTGATTCACATAGTAACAGTCACTCTTGTTACGGCTAACATGATCTTTTGGTATCATCAATGAATCAAAGTTTTGAATGACTGTGACAATTGGACTTATATTATCATGAACACTGAATATAGGATTGCCAATTCTGTTAACAAAGGATTTATAGAAGTAATTAACAATTCTCTGTCGTACATGCGACAGAGGATGGTATTGGGTGGTGTGTAAATTCTTCCCTAATGCTGAAACAATCTTTGGAGTCAAATTTGTCCAGTCATCGGTTGGATACTTTTGACCCAAAAGTTCAATATCTGCTGGAAACTTATTAATTTTAGGAGCAGTGGAAAATGCTCGTATTACTGTGAAACTCTTGCAGTGTCGTGCAAAAATGACCATGTTGTACCTAATACAAAGTGATACCTATTATTTATATTTGTACGACAGTGGCAAACAAAATATTACAATACTTTGTAATACTTACCACGGCAAAGTCATTCTGTTTTTATACACCTGATATATAATTGAATATCTTGTAAATGATTGATTATACTTTAATTATTAAAACTGTTCATTGACAAACATTAATAGTATAAAGCAGCCTGTAAAAAGTAACATAAATTCTTTACAACATGATATAAACGCTAACTTATTTTTCAATAATAATGTCACATGTTTATTGTAATACAGTTTTACCTTTAGCATGACATGACAACCAGAGGTATTATATTTACAAATAATAAAAAGTGGGGTTATGCAATATAATCGTCCATTTTATTGCCGGATCTTGTTGGAAAATTAAACACAAAATTTGGTTTGCTCAGTAATGCACTCTTTAAAAATCGTACGGTACTAAAGGTTTCTTTGTTAGTTTATGAAAATTCCGCTAGGTGAGATAACAGGATAGCATGTGATAACTGTTTTATTCATCTTTCCCTATCATTGCATTTTGTGTTGATAGCAGATCATGGCGTGCACACGAGAGACAGTTCTAAGCCTTTACCGGAATTTGATTCGTGAAAGCAAGAAATGGAGTGCTTATAATTACAGGCAAGCATAATGCATGCGATAAATATTCAAGAACAATTAAGAAATTTCATGATTGCATGTCATACAGTACATTTTGTGTGATAACTGCAGTAAAATTGACTAGACTTTGATTCAGCAAATGTATATTAGAATGATGAAAGGATTACAAGATTTGTAATTACTCTAATTTGTTACTTATTTTCTGTATGGTCAGTCGAGAGTAAGCTATATCGTTGCACTATACATTCCATTTAACCTAAAAATCTGTTTTTCTCTTGTAATAAGTTAATTGTAGTTTTTTTTCTATGTATAAGAAACAGTAATAATTATTATAAAAACTGTATAACGTTGCAGTTCAGTTTTAAAGTGTTGTCAGTGAGGTGTATATTTCATTCACATACATTTAACTGAAGCAATGAAGATTATTAACAAAATGTAATTATGGCATAATGCAATTTTTGTTTCTCTTTACAGAATGTATGCACTGCGAAAAATACGACATGAATTTCAACAAAATAAGCTGCAAACAGATCCAACCAAAATTGAAGAATGTTATCGACAAGGGCATGAAGCTTTAGAAATGATAATAAGACAAGTAACAATAGGAAATCTTTATAGCACTCGGCCACTGGTTATTGAAAAACAAAAAACAAATGCACAATAATATTGATCTTATACATTTATTAATGCCAGTAACGATCCTGAAGGAACTATTAATAATAGATAAAAGTGGCTGACCTAGTAAGAATTATGTTTCCTATTTAAAATATTTGTAGTAATATTGCAATGCACCATAAATTCAAATGATTGGAAGACAAAAGCTTCTTCCTAAGTTATCTTAACGATGCAGCAATACGTGGATGAAAATAAAGCACATTATAATTTTTAAATACACTTAAATTTTTATTTGTGAATTATATTTGCTATGTAAACTATGAATTGTACAAATATGACTGTCTTATTAATAACATAACTATTGCTTTAGATGTATAAATCTCATATTAAAAGTTTTGTACATTTGTAGGATTGTCAGCATTTTGTAAATAAGTATTAAATATTGATATTATTTTCCTGAAAATCTATGGTCTAACTAAAAAAAAATTTTTTATTAGTACTATATGGGAAAAAGGTAAATCTGCAGAATACAATTCCTCAAAGAACTTCATATCAAAAAAAAAAACTAAATAATCCATAACTCTCTTCAAAAAGGAGTCTTATTGGGCAGTTCAGCTGGAAACAAATATAAGAGAGGTATAACGGTAGGAACTAAGGAAGTTAAGAAGAAATAAATATAAAAAAAGTATAGTATAGTATGGTATAGCTGGGCGGGCAGAGGTTCTCCGCCACTCACCGCTGGTTCCCAAATAAACACTTAAAACGAGGCCGCTCAACAGATATGGCTTAAATATATTTTTTCTTTGCAATTTTAAGTTCGAGCGCACAGCGGAAGCTCGATAAGATTTGCTATGGCAAAAATCAATACCTCATGCCTGCCTGCACTGAAACGTATGATGCCACCAGTATCTAACAAATATCATGGAGGCTAGACATAAAAAAATATTTAGGCTATATCTGTAAGCGGCCTCTTCATAAGTGTCACTTTAGGAACCAGCGGTAAGTGGCGGAGAATCTCTGCCCGCCAAATTATACGTTCGTAATCACGTTCAACTCGGTTACGACTGGATACGCATTATCGACGGAGACGATAATCACGAAGTCCTGCTTCCGGACTCGCCGCTACGATTTAGCGCCATGCTTTTGGTATCGCCTAAAACCGTAGCGTTGTGCATCTCCACACTCATCTCTGCATTGATAATCTCCATTTCTTTACACATCTCTGCTAATAGTGGATAAAAAATAAATGCAAGCAGAATTCTTCTGGATGACGCACAGGATTCAACGGAATGGACCAATAGCTATTAAGGCTGAAAGTATTCTAACCAATAACAGAAAAGCTATGTGGAGCAGGTGCGCGGGATTATTAGAGCCAAACAGGACCGAGTGGCGCCAGAAGGAGCGCGAAAACTGTTGAGAGGAAAATAGCCGTTGAGTGTTAGAACCGTTTTTTGTCAACTAGCAATATTCTCCTGCGTTTCTCTGCGATTTTACGAGTGTAAAATAGAATAAAGTTTTCAGAAACACGACGATTTATTTATCATCATCGCGACGTGTCACGCGGGACGCTGCACGCTTTGTAACGGATATTTTGGTTAGTCCTTTTATGCAGAAGTTTATGAAGCGATATTTGCTTTTTTGGAGTTTGAATTATTTACAGTGATACTCTTTAGAACAATCATGACTGAGTGCTTTATCCATTTTTGTACTGTAAGAGGAAAAATTTACTTTATGTGATTGCTATTTGTTAATATTTACAACCCTGTATTTTGGCTGATGTGAAGAATGCAATTTTTAACTCAGATAAATTATTATGGGTTTGTGGTATTTATAATGTTTAGTTACCATAGCTTTGATGAATGGGAGTAATGGTTTCATTCTTTATTATTTTGAGGCATTGTTATTGCCAAGTTTACACCAGGCATACTTTGATGTTCTTCAAATTGTATTTTCACATCTGGATTTATTTGTTTGAAAGACTTTTATCTTGCATTGACTTGTTTCATATAGATATGAATGCATTTTAGAACTATGTTAATATTTATAATTGTGCATGAACATGATCAAATATTGTTTTACAGAATGCCAGACATTTTCAACAATTTTAAAATGCTTTCTGAGGACAGTGGTCGTGGAGAATCTACTCCTCGAAGAGTACAGAAGCGGCTATTTGGTCCATCGGGCAGTTCCACCAAGAGAAGCTTATTCGCAGTAAAAAAAATTAGTCCAAATGGTGGAGCATCTGAAGAGGAGTCAGACTTAGGACCAATATCACCGTTAGCCTTGACTGATCAAAGTCCTAGTAGTGATGCAAGTTCATCTGGCAGAGAATTTGAGTCTCCTCGAGGAACACCAGAAACTACACCACGCTCACACAGCATTGCTTCTTGGGATCGTTTATTACCATCAAACAACACAAACACATCTAATAACAGCCTGTTCCCCTTCAGCGTATTGAAGCGCTTAACCCGTGCAGCCCGTTCTTCTCCACGGCGTAAAATCTTCCCAGAATCCCCAAAATCAAGGGCCATTACTCCACACAGAAAATCAAAAAGCCAGCCTATTACTCCAAACCATATACAACAAACATTACTCTCAGATGACATTATACCAGACACGCCTCACAAAAGTTTGTACGGTCCGGAAGATGATGATGATATTGTAGCAGAAACACCACACAAGGATAGTCCTGAACAGAGGCTGATAACTCCTCTTGGTTCTGTAAGTAAGGAGATACTACTACCAAGACTGCATCGAAGAAAATCACTCAATCCATTAGATACCAATGAAGGCTCATCGCCAGAAAGAAAAGAAAATGTATTGAAAAGGCATTCACATGATACGCTGTCAACAGCTGCAATAAAACTGTTAAAATCTGAAGAAAATTCAACGATTCCTCGAGCACGAGCGTCCCTGTTCCAAGAAGTAAAAAAGGAAGACTTCAAACTAAGTACAAAATCATTTTATAGCAACTCCTGCGAGAGACCAAAACGCGAATATCATTTCAGTATGGAATGGAGAGATTCTGAACGCAATTATAAGAAACGCAGTCTGTCTCTGCATGCTGGAGGACACAGACGTTCCACAAAGCGACGTAAAGTTGGTGAAATAAATGCTGGAGTCTCGCATGGTATAAAAAGGCCAAAGCCAAAGCGACACGTTTCTCGCTCCGAAGCATTTAAAAAGGAAAAGCAAGAGATTCTACCAGAAATTGATAACATTGAGAATTCTTCTCCGGTGGAGACCATTAGATTTACAAAACCTTCAGAAAGTACAGAAAAGGAAGTTAAAGAAAAAGTATCTTCTCCAGAAATAAATCTTAATAAGAAATTCTTTAAAACCAAGAAGACAGTTGAACCAAACCGTATCGCTACGGTTACTGTAAATAGTAAAATTAAATTAAAAGTTTCCAATGGTAGGATTGCTCTTAATCAGAGAAAGTCACGGTATCATAGTAATGCTAATAAAAAACCGAAACTTGCTGATTTAACATTTGACGCCACGGATCTCACTTTTGATGATCCAAAGTTCGACGCTTCTATGGAGCATGAAATTGTTAATAATATATTGAAAACGTTAGAAGATGATTGGGCCGATGACGATTACGATACCATGGAATCTCTGATACGTGAAGATGCACAGAATGTTTTATCTCCCACAAAATCAATGAGTATGCCGAAAGACGTAATGATGTCTCCAGCAAGCGAGCTTAGTAACATGACATCTGTCATGAATATAGAGGATGCTGTTGTACCAACAGATTTCGAAAATATCTTGAATAATAATAACACAGCAAAATCAGAAGAAAGTACATCAAACGTGAAGAACGCGGAGAAGAAATATTTTCCATTATTCACCAAAGGATTTACAACAAATAATTTAATCGAGTAAGATATCTCCGAAGTACTTGGCTGTTCTTGATCCTACGAATTTATATATTTTTAATTGACAATTTTATTATTTTAGAGATTTCAATGCTAAGGGAAATCGTGGTGTAAAGAGAAGTGCTGCGTGGCAAATGTCTATGAAAGTTGGCGGAGACGAGAATCAGTATCAGTTGGATGCTGGACAAAAGAAATTTGGAGCTACTCATTGTACCGAATGCGGAATTGTATATCAGATTGGTGACGCCGAGGACGAGAATGCTCATTTGAATTATCATAATAGCGTGAAGACTTTAAAATTTCCTGTTAGAATTTAAAATTACTTAGAAAGCCAGTCACCTCCATAGAATTCTTAATATACATTTATTATAACCATTTCAGGGCTGGAAGAAGGAACGTATCGTTTCAGAAGATCCTTTTACATCCAGTAGGATAATCCTGATCGAACCCAATGATTCGAAGCAATGTTGGAAAAAAATTTCTGAGATTCTTCAAGTGGTGGACAGAGATCTTGGATTGACTGATGTCAAAGTGACAGACTATCAGAATAAAAAGGTAAGTTAGTCATATTGCGTTATTATTATTAAACAGATAGACATAAAAACTTTCTTTCTGTTCTTCAGATTTACATATACGTGAGGGATAAAAATATCTTGGGAGTCCTCGTAGCTGAGTATGTAAAAATCGCACACCGTATGATTCCGGAATTAATAGAATTAGATTGCTGCAGTGCAGAAACTACTCCTGTAAAGTGTGGAATAAATGTTGTATGGACAGCCATGAGTCATCGTAGGCAAGGCATTGCGAAAAAGCTTGTGGATACTGTTAGGTGAGTTCATATTAATTATAAAAGGAACTATGGCATTTATTTGTTATCCTTATAGCATGTATTATATTCATTTAATGATTTTCATTTACTTCCTTTTGTTTTCACAGAGCAAACTTTTATTTTGGTTATGTGATGTCGGTGGATGATATTGCCTTTTCGATGCCAACACCCAGTGGAAAAATCTTTGCCGAGAAGTATACCAAAACTCAAAACTTCAAAGTGTATAATTAAGATCTGCTTTTTTAAATTATTTTTTATACGCACACCATGCTCTATGTATTTTAAATCTAGCTCATATTTTAATGTCTATTTTATCCTGGTGAGAAGATAAGTACCCTTTGTACTTCACTATGTTAAATGTTTTGTCTGAGATAACACTTTTCAAATCACTAAATTTATTGTTTATTTATTTTATATGAAACACTCGACGGCTCTTTGGTTGGGCTGCCCGAGTATTATTTAAAAAAATTTGTGCAGGATTTCTAACAGAAAAATTTGCAATACTTATATGTAAATTGAATGAGTATTGGTGCATATAAGATTAATTGATTTCAGAGATCAAATAATTGAATGCAATAAGCCAAGGAGTTTTGAGTATATGCCAAGTTTGATTAACTTCATAGTATCTAGCTAGCATAGTAGCATAGTCAAATAACTCAAAACTATTTTTATATACTGCCAAAAACACGGTAGGAGTTGCCATAAAAGTATTTGAACCATTCTTTTAATAATTACTTTATATTCTTTAGAAGTTTAAGAGAATGCATATGTATTGTCAAAATATGTGTGAAGCGAGCTTATTCAAAATTCTGAAAAAATTCTCAAACTACCCGTCAGACAACGTCCAGTGAGTCTTTCCAAAAGTTAATGACAACACAATACAGGAAATAAATACTTGAAACAAAGTGACGTACAGTATTTAAATAGAATTCTATAAAACTGTATATAAAGATAGCAGAAGCACTGCCTCGTTAAAAAAACTGTCACACTCATTTTATTCCATTTTAATATTTATAGATCAACTGTAACTGTCAAGTGTACAAAAATATAGTTTTCTGTCAACTTTATTCAAGATCTTCACAGCATACACGTTACGCATGTATAAACGAAAAAAATTCTTTGGTTGAAATAATATGAGAAGACTACTTCTTTCCCTAATAATTCAATAAAAATATAGCTAGTGGTAACATCATTTCTAACAACAACAGATATCATTAAGATTAACAATACTGATTTGAATAAGATACTTGCGAAATAGAGGAACTTGGAAATATAAAGTAACAGTAACCAAATTAGTTACCAGCGAGCTCCTCGCTGTCGGCCTCCGCCACCTCCTCCACCACCTCCTCCACCACCACGTCTTCCTCGACCACCTCTGTCCCCTCCTCCTCCACCACCACGTCCACGGTCAATATAAGATCCACCAGCGTCCATCTTCTCGCGCTCTTTCCTCTCTTTCCAGCCGTCGTATCTCTCTGCCATTTTATAAAGCTCTTCTGGCACTTCCTGTGGAATTATCAAAACAAGAGTCATGTTAGAGTCTGAATAATTTTAATTAACTTAATCCTTACCTGGCTAGCTTCTTCCAAAATGGCTATAAGTTCTTTGGCATGTGACCAATCTCCTCGCGTCATAAGGCTTATACTTTCTCCTGTTTTACCAGCTCTTCCGGTTCGACCCACGCGATGAACATACTCTTCGATATCACGAGGGAAATCATAATTATACACATACCTGTTTAAGGATAATCATTGATAACGCAAAGTAATTAATAACAGAACAATTAAGTTTCTAATTTTCGGTAGTTACGTTAAGTCCTCAATGTCGATACCGCGACTTGCAACGTCTGTCGCGAGAAGAATTCGCACAACCCCCGTTTTTATATCCTCCAGAGCTTGTTCTCTGTCGAGCTGGTCACGACCGCCATGAATACTTTGACAATTGACTCCATTCAATGCCAAATTACTGGATAATTCATCAACGCGTGTCTTTTTGCCAAAGAATACAATTACCTTGTCATTCTCGCTCATGTTTTGGAAGAAGTTGTGTAACTAAAGTCAAAATTGTTAGTTGTTAGAATTTAGATTATTGTCTTTCTTTCCTGTTTATAGAATTACCATATCAGTCTTTTCCTCGTCATCAACTATAAGGATCGTCTGTGTCACTGAGTGCACAGCTGCTAGATCTAAGGAGCCAACGTAAACTTGCAAAGGATCCTTCATATAGGACTGCGCAAGCCTTCGAACACCTTGAGGCCATGTAGCACTTTTATAAATAATTGTGCATAATTAGTTATTGACTTATTATTCGCTTTAATTATGTAATATTTTATTTTACCTAGTCATGACAGTCTGCCTGTCGGGTCTTACGTCTAATAGAGTCTTCCTAATTTGTGGTTCAAAACCCATGTCCAGCATTCGATCCGCTTCATCTAGTACAAGATATGTGACTGAGGTCACATCCAGTGCTTTGATCTGTACAAGATCATTAAGTCTACCGGGTGTAGCTATTACTATTTCTACACCTTTGGATAAAGTGTTTATCTGGTCTTTACGATTACCACCACCGTAGACACATACCCTGTGATCAACATAATAGCATTCAGTATGGAACAAGAGTGTATTAGGAATTATTCTATCTTTAGATAACAACGTACGCTTTAATTCCATGGTATGAATATTTGTTAACTTCTTTCTCAATTTGTAAGGCAAGTTCTCGTGTTGGTGCCATTATGAGAACCGATGGTCCATTTCGATGAGCTCTTGGTGTCTCTTGACCGTCAATATGAATCAATGCTGGCAGTAAGAACGCCAAGGTTTTACCTGAAAATCAATTATTATTTAATTAAACGATATTTCCTTGTACTTTATACGCAAGGAATTAATACATACCTGTGCCAGTTTGTGCAATTCCAATAAGATCTTTTCCGCCGAGTAATATAGGCCATGCCTGACACTGTATTGGACTTGGCTTTTCAAATCCTACTTTACGAATTTCTTCAAGGATGTCTGGATAATCCTTTTGAAAATAATATAGTTTGAATAAAAATGAATAGACAGTATATAATGTCAGAATTAACACGTACATGAAAAGCTTGTTCAAAGGTTTGAACAGGATTTGGAATTTGACACGTCGGAGTCTCCTTGCCTTCGTCATTGAAAGCATGATACACTTCAATACTGTTGTTAGTCTTTCGGAAGTGTGCAACTTCTTCTGTCGTCATATTAGTAACGCTTGGGTCTTCTCGGTAGAAATTTTTAATGATCGGAGGAAACTTCGACCATTTTTCTTTGAGAAACTCGTCCTATGGAAAATACAAAAGTTGTACACTGTTGATAACTAATGGTAATAATTAATATTCCGATAATTACATATTGTTCATTAGCTTTTGACCAGTCAAATGTTGAAAAATCAATATTAGCTTGTGGAGTCTCTGTTTCATTTGACTTAGAAGTGACAGGTCCTCGATTTCTATCTTCGAGTATTTTTTCAATTTCCTCTTTAGCTCTTTGTTGTGCTTCTTCAGAACCAACCAGGGTTACATCGGTTTCATCATTACCACCTGATTTATCAATCTGTAATAGATAATTTGACATAAAATAATTAGGAGCATAAAATCAAAAGCTTTTGATATCATTTTTATAGTGAAAAAATAGTGTTAACTATACACACATTTATTCTTGCACCAGTCTGCTCTTGTAATTCTCTTATTTTAGATCCACCTTTACCAATGATTCTACCCAGTTTACTTGTGTCAACTTGTATTACAAGACCCTGAGTTCTGTCACTCTGATGACTATTGAAAGAATTTTGATTGCTCTCATAGTTTCGACCACCTTGACGATTGTCATTGTTATCTCGTCGATCCCTATTTCTCCAGCTCCCTTCTGATCTATCGTTCCCATTAGATGAATAGCGAGAGTTAGAAGTACTATATCTACTATTTCCACTATTATCACCCCGATTACTTCTTCCATAATAGGCTGTAGCTATTGGGGCTGATGCAGAGCCAGATTGATATGACGAATCATCATTATCCCAATCTTCATCCATTCTACCTAAAAAGAAAAAACACAATTACAATATATATTTTTTCATATTGAAGCAAACTACCTACTATTCCATCTAATTGTAATCATCCATTAAAATAAAAATATATAAATAAGCTTAAATAAACTATATTATTACAAACACGTGCCCTAAATTATGACAAGATCAAGGGTTAATATCTACGATTGAAATAATACAACAGCAACATCTTAGCATTCCATTTTATAATTAAATTAATGTATGATAACATACCTGTGCTTTATTCAATAGTGGATAAAAGATTGAAATAATTTAGAAACCTGTTGAACGTTTCCACGTTTTTCCTAACGACCAAGCTTCTGCGTAAATCAAGACAAAGGGTCGACAGTGGCTGTGATTGGCAGACAACAGCAGAAATTGAACACGTACGGGAAAAAACCCCGCGTTTGCAAAACAGAGAACTATTCAAGCGGGAAACTGTACGATCGTCATATATTCATTAAATCTAACAATGAAACTGCAGATAACGACTAAACAAAAAATTTGAATATCAATCTAAACTTGCTAGAACAAAATCATCAAACTAATAATGCCATCCAAACTTTTATTTGTAAAGTATCATAATTATCAGTAGCGATATATATACAGTGTTATATACAGTTATACACAATCAATTTAATAAACATATTGTCTTGCTAAAGCTCTAAGGAACTTGGCTTTACGAATATTTGCAGCTTCCTTCTGGATCTTCTCGATATTATTAGAATTTAATTCAAGCAAACCGATAACTTTGATCTGAAAAAAAAATGTATTTTGCAATTTCCAATTCCCCATTGTATTACTGTTACCTTGCAATTGTTTTATTAAAATGATTACCGCGAGCTGCTTTCTATGATGCTCGCCCCGTTTAGTATGCAAATGAATTAAATATTCGAGGATGGTCGTATCCCAGACACAGTGGTAATATGCATCCATTGCATCGGCTGGTGCACAGCTTTTTTGATCACTAGCAGCCATTTTAAAAGCTAACGAATAATCAACTTCTTCTAAGAATTGACAAAGCACTGCTGCTTGTGTGTAGCACTGCAAGTGTGCACAGCACTTGATCATTCTTCTGTACACAAGATCATCGATCTGTGTTCGTGGGACTGGTTGACTTAACAAATCACTCGATACCATAATAGCCTCTAGATAATACTTCATTGCGCTTTCATAATAGCCTAAAACTATGGGGAAAAATTTTGAAAATTAAAGAAACTTCTGATGCTTATGCATAATGTGAAAGACACTCACCGAAGTTAAGATCCCCCATTAATCTTAACCAGGGGACATTGCTTGGGTAATACTTGAGAGCTTGCATCAATAATTGAAACAAATATTCACTAATTGTTCTGTGATTATATGAATTTGAGCTATGGAAGAAATCATATTGATTTTGTTAAAAAATAGAATATCAGACTCGCATCATATTAGTCATCGATACTTACTTTGGTATACTGACTGGCCAAAGTGTAAGATACTGCGCATAAAGTTCCAGGCTGGATTCATCACGCAGGACATTGTGTAACCTAGCCAGTAATGAGATTGCAACTGTCAGTGCTGTAGGTTCACGAAGTCTGCTTAATAAAGCTGAAACACCAGCGATGAGATCCTTGGACGCACTGCTACTGCCTGAACTATTGCCACTACTGCTACGTTTTTGTGGCTGGTCTCTGCTTGGACCAAAAGCAGCTAAAACTATTCACCGAAATATATATGAGCTTGCATAACAATTATGAGACAGTACTATATCTTCAAGAAATATCAAATCTTACCCATATCCCAACTTTCTCTAGGAAACTTTCGACTCCCCTTATATTTTACAATTTCCTGACAAACACTACTAATGGCAGCAGCAAACTCAGCATAAGCCCAACGTTTTTCTAGTGTTGTCAAGTAATCCCATTCTGCCATATTTAACATAAAGACTATGCAATATTCTATGATCTCTTGTCGAGGAATTACTTGATCTGTTGCTTGTAAAGCTCCAAGACATTGCTTGCACTGTACAACCAAGGCTTGCGTATCGCCTGGATATAAATTCAGTAAAGTTAAGTAACAAGATATATAATTGGAGTGTTATCACTACTCACAGACAGTCGTTGCTGGCCAAGCATAAAGGCAATGCCAGATCTCAACGAGAAGTGCTTCCCAGCCAACCATTTTACACAATTTAAATAACAATGTGTTTCCAACTTGCACGTGTTGCTGTATTTCTTCCTCAAGAGCGCACAGAAGTTCTTTAGCACCGACAAAATCCTTTACAGAAACCATCTCACGACTTTTGGCAAGCAAGATGTATGAATAATCCTGAAGAAAACCTCTGGACAGAGACATGGCAACACTTTGCAAAGGTATTGGCAATTCCCAGCAGCTGTTCACTGGCCATAATGGCTTCATCGGATTCTTTTCAGCCAACTGTATTATTAATTCACGAATCTCATGAGGATTGTATGAGAGTATCAATCGTTGTTCCAGCTCAAAGATTTCGAGCCTAGGATTCTCTAAAAATACCAATTGCATTAGTTAAAAAATAATCACTTTATATGTCAATAATCCAATTTGATATTTACGTGTGTAAGTTTGAAGCGGGACGCCCCAATCATTATTTAGAAGCAGGTCGGGCATATCTAAATCATCGGGAGTAGTTTCCATTTCAATTTCATGACGTTCTCTTTCATTAAAAAGTGCTACACAGTTGGGTGTATTAAGAATTCTGCTTGCGAGACCATCTATGTCACTGGAAAGTACAAGATGCAAGAGGTAACGAGCGATGCGTCTGTTATCGGTCGGTGAAGCTTTTTCCAGAACAGTATTAAGAGCCTGTATAAAAATTTCATATTAAAATCTGAGAAAGGTAATCAATATAGAATATTTTACCCAGAAAAGTAAATCCAAGCCCTTTGCACCAGCCGCTTTAATCTCGCTAGGATAATCGCCAAGAACAACGTCACTGTCTACTACTTTGCGAACTAAATTAAGACACTGTATTTGCAGGAGTAAATCTCTGGATACAACAATTTTTCTGTTTGCTAACCCACCCTGCAAATCTAGTTCCAAATTGTCTCTGTAAACTTGAGGAATTTCCCTTGAAATATTGTCCGACTGTAAGATCTGTAGAATATTCTAAAAAAAACTTTGATTGTAAGATAGTACTTATTAAAAGTTTGTAGTGACTATACATACTGTATATTGATCTCTAATTGCTCTATGCAATTGTTGAGTTAGGCTAGGTTGAATTTCTTCTATTGGTACTTCACATGCTAAACAACAGCCGTCCAGGAATTCCTTTTTAACTGTACAATACAATAACGGTTCTGTTTTGTTTAATGTGAGGAATAAATCTCTTGCTTGGCAAATATGATGCTTTGCAGTTTGATATTCCTCTCTTAACAAATGGAAGACTGCAATATCATAGTGTATCTGAAACAAGAGAGACATCTTTGTGAGTATAAATTAATGATAGAACTCGTCATGTATGATATTGCTAATGAGAGTACCTGACACTTAAATTCTTCAACAGTAATTGGTATCATCTTTTCCCAATTTTGCTTGACTTCCGTACTGTCTTCAGTTAACATTTGGAAAGTGTCGAATGAGAGAACTTTTGGTTTTAAATCATTTGACTGTAAAACAGCATTAAGAACATTTAATGCATTTGATACATGAGCTTCTAATTTCCGTATTATTTCGTCAGAAACACCAGGTGGTATAAAAGTCGACTCTTGAATTCCTGGTCTAAATAGGAATAAGAAATTATTTGTAAAACTTTGATGTAATTATATGCTTATTAAACAAAATGAAAGATTGCATCTGATAATGATTATACCTACATATGTATAAACTGTTGTTTACACTGTTTATTGTGTAGAGCTCTATAAATAATAGCCCTTAAGTACCATCTGTGGTACAAAACAATTGTAAATAAGACCTGATCTGATACTGAATTTATGGAATACTCAGGAACAGCAGGAATTTCAACAATAACATCTGTGGTAATGTAAAACAAGTCTTGCAGCAACGTCAATTGCATCGGCAAAGGCAATTTCTTTTGTAATAAATCTAAATCCCATTTGAGATACGTAGCAACCTTTAGAGAAAGAATTTTCAGAGCTAAAGTCTTATGAGGCCATTTACTGTGTCCATTGGGTTTGATTTCTCCAACTTCGGGATCTATAATTTTGGGCTCCTCCTTTTGATCAAAATTAATTGACATGAACTTTATGATCAAGTCTGTAGGAGATGGATCTAAAATAATGTGTTTAAAATGCCATAAAATATTAAGAGTTGCTCAAAACAATTAAATAAATCCCTTTGAGGAAGTCAGTAAACTAACCTGGCAGTGGCTTTGAGAGATGTTTCTCGAGCAGAGAAGGATTCAATAAGAATTCGAACCATAAAATAGTATCCGGAGAAATAGGGACGGTTCCTGGTCTTAATAAATCCACGTCCATTGTTTGATACTATTAAAAAATCATCAATTCGATAAATCTCAGGTTAATGATTTGTTTGACAACTCCTTCAAACCCGTTCTATACAAAACTAACCTTCCTACAATTGGAACACCGTTCCACCATTTATGTAGATAGTTTACATATTTCCCGCTAAACTTCGCACCAAATAATATTCCAGTGCCGGGAACTGTTTGATCAATGAACAGCAGCCGACAATCCAATTTATTCAATATTCATTATTTATTACGGATAAAATCGGCTAAATATGGTAAAATTAACAACGGCTTACGTAGAGAGAAAATGCTCGGAAACGCAATCAAATAAATCGTTGACAAAAGAAATAGACAAGCATCATTTACAAAGAATAACTCATCTATACATGAATGACAAATTCATCAATGCCATCGTGAGTGTTTCGTATAATAAATTACCTAAATAGTTTAATTAAATTTATTCTACGTTTAAGGGTAACTTCGCTGCCTGCAAGAATCTAAAAGTTATATATCTTCAAAATAATTGTATATCCAAGATAGAAAATCTTCATTTTGCTGCAAATCTGACGCACCTGTATCTTCAGCATAATAATATTATGAAAATTGAAAATCTTGATACACTGAGGAACCTGACAAAGCTTTATTTAGGATACAATAATATTAGCATTGTGGAAGGTTTAGAAAACCTGGAAAATTTAATTGAACTTCATATAGAGAGACAAAGAATTGCACCTGGAGAATTATTGTGTTTTGATCCAAGAACTGTCGCTACTTTATCTGTAAGTATGACAAGTATGAGACTGTTGTACATGTTAAATATTATTTTAATTTGCAGAATTGTCTCAAGGTTTTGAACGTAACGGGGAACAAGATGAATTCTCTTCGGCAAATTAATGATCTTCGTTTCTTAGAAATACTCGAAGCTAAGAATAATTCTATACAGGACATTGAAGATTTGACAGAAAGTGTCAATGCGTTGACCAGACTCAGAGAATTGTTCCTTCAAGGAAATCCTGTAACGCAATGTTACAGATATCGAGAAAATCTAATTGCAAACAGTGAATGTTTAGGTAAACCAAAAGTAAACGTAATGCTACCTGAAGTACATGTTTTTTGGAAACTATATCATGAACAATTTCACACATTTACAGTAAATTTGGATGGAAAAGACATAAGTGAGACTTGTCGACAATTCATGAAAAAATTTAAGACAGAGAAACTATTGCGACAGATCAGAAGACCGTCCAAGATGACATTAAGCGACGACATTACCAGTACATTTTATTATTATTTTTACGATACTAATATTCTCCATTAAAATCACATAATAATTATTACAGATTCTCTTAATTTACCACCGGCATTCAAAAGATCCGTTTCGAGAGCCATATTTCAGCAGTCTGATCCAAAATTATCCATAACAGTAACTACAGCATCCGGTGAGACTCACCCTCAAATATTTCCAGCATGGAAGTCAGGTAAGAAATTGTATATTACTCAAAATTGAATGAATTTCTAAAACTATGTTTTTCCTAGCTTCTGGTATAAAAGGACTAAAAGAAAATCGAATAAAACCAAGACCCTTTTGGAAAGTTGGTTCAAGAAGTAAACAGAGCTTGCATCGTCCATCAGTAAGCTCAGTCATCGCACTTCCGCCTATTTAAATGATAAATCACATATCAAATCACAAAAAGAAATATGTGTAACAGACCAATATAAATTTATAGAATTATGAATAAAAGTAATAAAACAAAAATCATTTTCTTCCAATATACAAACATGTAGAAATCAAATGCGCCATTTTCACTTGTATGTATTTATTCGCTCGTTTTCACTTTAAGCAAATCATTTATCATTAATCATCAGTTTTACCTAACGAAACTATTCTAGGTATGATCGTCTTACAACCAAATGTATCGTTCATCGCCTATGTGCTGGAAAGCCAAACGAAAGCACGAAATTAGGCTATCGACCGTTAACGTACATTGGAATGAAAAGTTAAAAGTGCAAATTGTAAGCTTGCACGGCTGTGTCAAAGAATTTGCTCCCGGTAATGAAGAATTATCATTACGTGCTTTTTGCATATCGCTTTCAAGCAGCAAGGCGGTGCTTTCGCAGTACATTGACAAAATCATCAATCAACTCGTTACAAATTTTCACAGCTTAAATAATTATCTGGTAGTAGAAAGTTTTATCTGATGGAGAGAGGGTATAATTTTTGCCGCACGCCATTCGCAGCTAATATTAAGGAAGATAGTAGAAAGGGAAAACTAAAGTTTCGACATTCGAGAAGACAAAATTAATTGAAAATACTGTAAAAGGGTTTTGAAATTCTCATACAAAATATAGGTATTAGTCTTGCACAAGGAAAAAAAATCTCCTTAGCTACAGATGGCTAATATATTAAGTATATGATATTAAAATAATAATTAATATTAATTAATAATGGACAACAAAATTATCGAAATAAAAACTTACAGCTATATTTGTACGCCGCTTGAAGATCCCTCGGTCGATCTTTTTTTTATTTTTATTTTTATTTTTTTCATGAAAACGCATCGCGCGCGACAGCAAGCTTGCTGAATTGTTATTGAGTGCTGACTATGGCCTATGGCAAACTATTTGGAAGTTCCATAAAGTCAGTAATGATAATTAATCCCTGATTATCGAGCAACACTGGCGCGCAACGACAGAGGTCGGTTTTACGTTAATTTTCTTTCTTGTATTATCTCCAAGCAGAGCTAAAATAAAGACGGACTTATAAACGAGCCAATCACTCGATGATACGATATATTATTATGGTACATGAACGTTAGTCACTCAAAGCATGGAATGTTAGATAAGGTACAAGAGGTAAAAGGGGTGCATTCGATTTTTAAAAAAATCTCTTTCAATTTCGTCAAGTGTATCGCTGCGACAATTCATTAGAGGGAGCAGCTATGAAATTCATAAGTAATTTATCTTATTAACTGTTGGAATTGATGGTTGACAGTCTAGGATTTTTTCTTTTAAATGTTTCCTTGTAGCAAGAGGAAAATCAGTCGGTCTCACTGTTAGGCAAGACTAAAAGGCCACTTTGAAAAAATGTGATAATAATAAATTACATTTTTCCTCTACTAAACGGGGAACTGTTGCCTCTTCTTTATCGAGAATACACTCTAATGGCGGCTTTTTTTATTTCAGGCAAGCATCAATGAAGCTCGCACCGGACTGATCCGATTATAGGAGACGGAACAGAAAAGCACGCATATTGTTTTTAATTTAAAAAAAAAAACAGCGAGGACAATAAACCTAGAATAGATGCCTGCACTTATCACTGTGTAAAAGTAGAAAAATAAACAAATGCATTTATTACCAACGAGTACGAAGCAGCCGGAAATCATATTTTGTCCAATGAAAAATTATAAATCTGAGGTAAAAATGAAATAAATTGAAAAAGCTCGTGAAACGATTTTCTAAAAATTTCACAGACAATTTTCTTCTGTTTCAACGAGCTTTCATGAGGGACCGTTGTATTGTTTCTTGTATATTTTCTAAAAACGATAACCGACTGATCTGTAGTCGTTAGAAAAAAAAACTCGAAAAGTTAAAACGCTAAAATCAACAAGAATTCCATTACGAAATCGCAATTCGTATTACCTAAAGCTACACAAGCTACAGCTAAATTTAGACATATACGCTGACCAATGCAATCATTGCACTTGGCATGTTATGTATAATTTATTAATCTATTATTATTAATTATTATAATTAATGTACCACTTGGACAAGCGGAATCTACGAGCGTTCCGGAAAGCCGTCGTCGCGATGTCAGATAAAATTTAATTGTTCCTTGGTATTTTGTTTTCGGTCAAAAGAAACTTTCCTCAAGATACAAGTTAACTTTTTTTTTTTTTCCTTTCATTTCTTTCTCTAATTTTCAGGGACCGAGCGCGAGGGATTCTAGGGAAAGCTCGACAATCGCAAAAGGCCAAGTTGCCTAGCAATATATAGATATAATAATATATTAATATTTTATATCCAGACACCTCTGACTTTTCTCGAATATTAATTAATCGTTATATAATATCTTTTTTAAAAAGTCAAAATATCTACCATATCAGTAGTCGTACTATACAGACAATATCGCGACAAAGCTAATATGTATCGTAATACACGAACGTCGCACCAGACGTTGTACGCAGATTCCCCATTACATTTATTCCTTCCCATCAATTTCGACCTTGACAAGCATACAAGATGCATCATCTCCAAAGAAGACGTGTCTTTGAAACAGATTTATTACCGAGCATTACGCGCGGTGCTGTCTGGGAGTTCGTCAAGAGCTTTGTAAACGCGTTTTAAACTGGGGCTTAAAGTGGCTTGTTGATAAAGTTCATTAAAAATTTCTCGAGAATAGAATCAATGTAAAGTAACGAGAGCTCGTTTTCTGTTACTTGATGAATGCAATTAAAAGAATCTGTGAAGAAGAATTAGACCTGAGTCCGCAGTCCCGTAATATATTTTGTCGATGGAGATAATTTCAATTTGAAACGACGCAGCTGAATGTTCCGGGCTAAAGAACGGGTTGGAGGTTAATTAACGACCCCTGACCCTATCAGCTAAATCTTTTTGATTATTCATTAAATGGAAAAAAATACTTAGGCAGGGCACCCTGTCCGGCGTACTTTGATCTAATAAACGTATATCTCGTACGCATGTATACACATATATGTATATATAATTTATGGTGTGTATTCTTTTCTTCGTGTCTATGTTTATGTATATATATTATACTCATTTTCAATATTTCAAATATGAACACGTTTAGACAGTTTTACGATACGACGTATATCACGTTTACTTTAAGAACTTCACGGTAAAAGCTACATAGTTCAGGTCGGTTCACAACCGAATCTTGAAGCTAGGTGCTTATACGTTCAATGAACGACATCGTGTTTATCAGGTCGTTATTAATTAATATCGAGAATTTTGAAAAAGCTACAATGAGCAGCTTTGCGGAACACTTTTTTGTAGATCGTTGACAAAACAACGCTCGTCAGTCTGATTGGTTCTCGTACGTGCGTTTCGAAAAGGCGTAGATTTCGAACGTACGTTTAAATGCGTAAAATGACGAAAGGATGTCGTTCGCCGTAAGATCTTTAAATTCACATCTTCCTTTTCAGTCCCTTTCAATAAATCACTCAAGGACGAGGTGCCCTGCCAATTGACGTAATGGCGCTCTCGATTATCTTTCTTTCGTTGACGCATTCAAATAATTCATAATGATTACTGCGCCGTTTGCTGCTGTATCTCGATCTTCTCCACTGTCATGTCTGGATTCATGTCGGTGGCTTCCTGAATGGCGTCGGCTAGTGCTTTGTCATGATCGATGGGATCGCCGTCCGATTGTATCGTTATTTTCTGCTCCACGCGGGTCTCCACTACACCGTCACGTTCCGTTTTGTACTGTGGAAAAGGATGAGGAACTCAGTTACTGAGAATTTACTTTAATTAAAGGCATTACTGCATTCTGGTTTTTAATGACTGGTACAACTTACCGTAATCGTTTCAACGGTACGAGTTTTGCTCGATATGGTCTGGGAGCTGACTATTTCCCCGCTGGCACTGTAATTACCGTCTTCGCTCTCCAGAGCGACTTTTCTGGTCTCGGTTGCTACCAATGGTACTGTGGTTGTTGTTGTCACGTTATTGTCGGTATCGCCCGTATAAACGTGAGACTCCGTCGCCACGATACCTGCCGGATCTCCCTGTTTAGGAAAGTAAAGATAATTAGTTTTCAAGACCAGAAATATGATTGATGGACATTGAACGGGACACAGTTTGATTCCAGGTGAACAACAGAAATTTCGTAGACGTCATTCGTCAAGTTTCTTGCGTGAACCAAAATTATATCTTTCCCCTTTGATTTGGAAAAAAAAAAATGTATATTTGAACTTTTTCCTTGACTCGTAACTGTGTGATGTTTCGTTGTCAATCTTACCTGGATGTTTAATTGACATAATAACGAAATTAACATGCAAATGCACAATTGCTAATAAAAATATTTTAAATGATTTGAATGTCAAATTCTTCAATCACTGTAAGAATACATTTGTAGAAATACATTCCAACAGAACCAGCACCATAGTAGGTCTAAGAGTCGTCAAGAATATAAAATAAAGGTATATACACACAGAATATTTTCAGTAGTCCTTAAAAAATTAAAGTATCACAGTATAATGTATAACAGTATACAGCGCAAAGTGGTAATATCCAGACAGTCGTTCCAATGATTAGAAGTGATGCAAATGTTGAATAACGATCATAGAAAACGTAGAAGATGCAAATAGATAAGAAGAAAATTTACAAGGATTAAAACGAGTTCCTGGTCAAGCATTCAATTACCTCTGTAACAGCTTTCTCTACACCGAAAAAGAACAGAAGAA
This sequence comes from Calameuta pallipes, assembly GCA_030142375.1. Classification (NCBI taxonomy): domain Eukaryota; kingdom Metazoa; phylum Arthropoda; class Insecta; order Hymenoptera; family Cephidae; genus Calameuta; species Calameuta pallipes. Next base: position 79,525 of record JARQSW010000118.1, read on the forward strand.
GAGGAGGTTCCCCGTTGCGAGCAAGTTCGACGAGTGAATCGCTTCAATTAGCGAAATGACGTATGAATTACCTGATAATACTGATTGTAGAAAGCCTGTTGATCGTCGTCAAGATCGATGGGAGTGCCTGAATCACCACTGCTCGAACTGGATGTACTGAGTCGTCTCGAGACCAGCTACGCCATGCAATGTGTTAGGCCAAGCAGTCGAAATTAATTACGAAATAAAAAATTAAATTAAATTAACGCAATGACGTGGCCGATGGGTAAACCAAAAAAAGCCAACGCTGATAATACGAGCCTGACGTTGATGATTATATAAAAAAAAATGTAATACCATAAACCAAATAATTTAGTCCTTTGTACAAATTACCAAGGATATTAAGTGAAATGTACATGAACATGTCAAAAATTAAATTTTGTATGATACAGACATGAACCTCATGATAAAATAAAATTAACACAGTTAAGGTAATATACAGCTAGAGCAATGTACACAGATGCTTAGTAAATGTTCACCATGTTTAATAGCCATGCTACGGTCAGTGTAGCCATTATTGTATGGTTCTTTTTTAATTTTGCAATCATTTTTTTTCATTGATCCAAACGTTACCTGTTCTCCGGACAGTACATGACTGGTTGTTCGCACTTCCTGGGTAACGACACGTTGCTCTTGCCTGGTAGCACTGGTAGCAGTTGTGTGGGCTACTGTTTTCTCTTCGACCTGACATTAAAAGAAAACAACAGTAACAAGCTGCTAAACAACTAAAGCAAAACAACATTTCTGGCTTGTCATACAAAGTAACGTTATCAAAAGGAACATGTAATAGTCCTTATATAAAGTTAACGACCACAGAAGGTATTAGCAATAATTTTTAATGTAGTTGCTGTAATTATTTTCTGAATGATAATTAAAATGACAAACCTGACTTGTCTTCTGATTCTTTTCCAGATCCTCGTGCATCGTCGCTGTACGCGTTGTTACAGCGGTTGCTGTCATGTATGGAGCTCTACCGTCATCAGGTGCCTCTGCCTAAATACAACTACTGCGTAACTAATGTGTCATGATAAAATTGATATGTGTTATAAAACAAACCAATTTTACTGTCTTAATAAAGAGTGCAAAGTATTGATTATTTCGATGTTAGTTTGTTTTCCAACATTCAATGCAATGGTTGCAGTATATCTGATAGTAGAAGGGAAGCTGTCGTTAAATGCAAAACTATACTAAAATGTTATCAGTATTAGTACAGAAGAGTTATGTCGGAGACGTTGTTAATATTAATTGTGAGCAACTTCATGTAAATCTAGTTATGTAGCCTATGTTTTAAACTAAAAGCTGTATGAAGAAGGAAAAACTCACCCATTTCAATGTTATGTGAAATTGACAAGCATTTTACTATTGCTTATTATATTATTCTAAGTAGCGTCATTAACATGCAAGTCATGCAAGGATGCAATCATTGTCAAAAGTCTGGCAAATGCAAACTACCAAGAAGTACAAAAGAAAAACCGAAAACAATACCGACTGATAAAATTGATAATTAATAAAGTTTTAATTTAATAGGTGATAGCTCATTATGACCCACTATATGCACAGGTGCGAGAGATAGAGAAAAGAATATCGGTTTTCTTTTTGCACTTAACAGCAATTTCGCCTTAGTGAATTAACGCAAATACGTAAAATGTCCACAGCAATACCAATATTCCCAAAGCACATCGATGAACGATCTTCCCAACCACAAATCCCTTTTTCAGATCTTGATGTTAATTGGTGCATTTTTTTTTTTATAAAGATTCATGCGGCTATACTTTGAGAACTTTGCGTGAAATCTCAGAAAGTTTTTTGAATAATAAAAAAAGAAGTTAAACATAAAGTCAGACTTTCAAGTTCCTCAGGTAAAGTTCTCAACAGGTAAGTATCGCATTGGTGATTGGATTTTTGATTTTTGTTTTCAAAGTTTTTCACCTTATTCACTTGAGTAGAAACTGTAATGTGTCCTGTGCCTCCTGGTGTCAGGTCTTCAACTTTTTCTTCGATATTCTGGGTGACTCCCTCCTGATCCTTGACAACAGATTGCTTCGTAGTGGTTTTCACTATTGTTGGTGTGGTGACTGGTACGGTGGCTTTTTTCAATTTTGGAATATTTATCTTAGGTGCACCTCTGAGTTCCTTCATGATATCTCCTTTGCCTTCGCCATACTGTTCCAGGTCGTCATCACTGTCTTCACCAGAGCCACTCTCATAAGCACCACCAGATACTGGATAAGATTTGGAATCCTTACCGAAGGAACTCATCGATGTGATATTTCTGTATCTTGGGTCATCGTAGAATCCTTGTTTTGCTTCGGTTACTAAATTGCTGATATCTTCACCAGGTTTAACTACAATGTGTTTTGTGATGTAGACTATTTTGTAGATATGAGAGAGACTGTCTTTGTTCGCTGGTTTTCCATCCTTAGAGAAAATTAAACCATCTTTGACATAACTACCATCTGTATCAAAGTTGGTCTCATTTAAGGGTTTACTATTCTTGCCGTAAATAATTCCAGAAACAACCTGACATCCTTCAGGACCAAATGGATTTTGAGTAAGTGGTTTCCCGTCGACTCCATATACTTTGCCATTCTCTACATAGGTACCTTCGGGACCCATGTGACCCTGATCTAGTGGTTTACCATATTTACTACAGATTACTCCTTCCTTTACGTAAGAGCCGTCAGATCCAAATGATTCCAGATTTAGAGGTTTATTTTCAGGTCCAAATATTTTACCTTCCTTGACATAGCTGCCATCGTCACCGAATGGTTTATCATTTAATGGTTTACCATCCTTATCGCAGACTAAACCGTACTTCACAAATGTTATAGTGACCAGTCGGGACTCTTTGGTCAAAGGTTTTCCATCCTTGCCGAGGACCTTCCCATCTTTGACATAACTACCTTCTGAACCGAATTGTCCTGACTTCAGTGGTTTTCCATCACGTCCATAAACAACACCAGCGACCACCTTGTATCCTTGAGGACCATAAGATTCAGTGGTTAAGGGTTGTCCAGTAATGTCGTAGATCTTACCATCGTCTATGTAAGTATTTTGATCCTCCTCTTGATTGCTAGTCCCCTGCTCCAAAGGTTTACCATCTCTTGCACAGATAATACCATTTTTAATGAAACTGCCATCGGTACCAAAGGATGGTTGATTCAGTGGTTTCCCTGTCTTGTCATAGATTTTACCATCCTTAACAAAACTACCATCAGTACCGAATGGTCCCTCAGTCAGAGGTTTTCCATTCTTGTCACAAACTAAACCTTCCTTAACCATAGTTATTGTGATGACAGTGAATTTTTTGAAGAGTGGTTTTCCGTCACTTCCATAAACTCTACCATCCTTGATGAAGGCATCTGATCCGAAGCTTCCCTGCTTCAGAGGCTGACCGGATTTGTCCACGACAATACCATCCACCACCCTGTAACCCTCTGGTCCATATCTATCCTGATTCAGAAGCAGACGATTAGGTCCAAAGATCTTGCCATCCTCAATGTAAGATGTTTCGTCAGAAATGGGTTCCTGATCCAGAGGATGGCCCGTGCTGTCATAAACAAGACCATCTTTGATGAAACCACCATCTTCTCCAAATATTTCTTGATTCAACGGTTTTCCAGCTCTATCGTAGATCCTTCCGTCCTTGACGAAACTTCCATCCTCGCCGAATGGAGCATTCGTCACTGGTTTACCATTCTTATCACAGACCAAGCCTTTTCTAACGAGCGTAATTGTATAGACAGTATATTTCTTATCCAATGGTTTCCCTGCAGGAGTATAAATAATTCCATCCTTAACCACATTGCCTTCGGTGTCAAAGTTTGCCTGTTTCAAAGGTTTTCCAGCCTTATCCACAACAATACCCTGTACGATTCTCAGACCCTCTGGACCAAATGCTTCCTGGGTTAAAGGTTGTCCATTAGATTCGAAAACCTTTCCACTCTTGATGAAACTAGTTTCCGCAGGAAGTGGTCCCTTCTGAAGTGGTTTACCATTGCGTGCATAAATCAAGCCATCCTTTATGAAATTACCATCAGATCCATAAATGTTTTGGTTCAAAGGTTGCCCACTGCGGTCATAAATCCTACCATTCTTCACGACACTACCTTCAGCGTCAAAAGTACCAGTCTTTAATGGTTTACCATCCTTTCCATAGATCAAACCATACCGAACAAGACTAACAGTGATGATGGATTGTTTCTTATTCAATGGTTTACCGTCAGGAGCATATATCGTACCATCTTGAATGTAGCTACCATCAGTACCAAAAGTTCCACGTTGCAGAGGCTTCATATCTTTCCCATAAATGAATCCATTCTGAATGAAACCTCCTTCGCTACCGAATGAGCTGTGATTCAATGGTTGTCCATCCTTACCATAGAGTCTACCTTCCTCCACGTAACACCCACTTGGCAATTCTGTTCCAGTGTTCATGAGCTGACCGCCCCAGCCGTAAATAAGACCGTCTCTTATATAAGTACCATCAGGTCTGAAAGCTCCTTGCTTCAGAGGCTGTTCGTTCTGATCATAAACTATTCCATCTTGAATGTAGCAACCATCAGGTACCAGTGAACCTTGGTTCTTGGGTTTTCCTTGGGCATCAACGATTTTACCTTCTTTGATAGCTAGATTATCAGGACCCTTGTCATCCTGAGTCAAAGGTTTACCATCTCGACTAATGATAAGACCATCCTTGATCTTGTTACCATCAGGACCAAATGCTCCTTCTGCAACAATCTTTCCATCCTTTCCATAAATTAATCCAGCTGCCACATAAGAGCCATCGGAACCAAAGGTATCCTTATCCAAAGTCTTTCCATTGTGGTCAAATATTATACCATTGGTTATGTAACTATCCGCAGGCAAAGCAGAACTCAAATTCAATGGTTTACCATCCTTTCCATAAATATATCCATCTTTAATGTAGCTACCATCTGGTTTATAAAAGGCTGCCTTCATCAGTTTACCATCCTTATTGTACACTTTACCGTCTTTAATACTTGCACCTTCAGGAACCAAAGAATCCTGGTTCAGTGGTTTACCGTTCTTTGCATAGATCACTCCTTTCTTTATATAATTTCCGTTTGCGCCGAAAGATTCTTGTTTGGCCGGTTTACCATCCTTACCAAGGACAGTACCATCCTTGATGGTAAGACCATCTGGTCCTAGGAATCCATAAGACAGAGGTACTCCCTCAGAGTCATACACAACACCATCTTTAATAACAATATTATCCGGTTTAAAGAGACTCTGTTTATGTTGTTTACCACTCTTATCATAAAATATTCCCTCCTTAACAAAAGCTCCATCAGCAATCAGCGGAATCTGACTAAGAGGTCTGCCATCCCTTCCATGAATAATACCGTCCTTGACAAAACTACCATCCGGTTTGTAAAAAGCATGCTTTATTACTTTCCCGTCCTTCCCGACGACTTTACCATCCTTTAGATGAGCACCATTAGGAAGTAAGGATCCTTGATTAAGGAATTTACCATCTTTACCATAGACGATACCATCCTTAATCGTAGAACCATCCGAGCTAAAAGATTCGCTCTTGACCGGCTTTCCATCCTTGGAGTACACCTTGCCTTCCGTAACGAAATTTCCTTCGTGACCCAGATCACCGCTCGCTAAAGGTTTTCCATCCCGTCCATGAATCAAACCATCAGATACGTAAGTAGTGTCAGGAAGTACTGCGATTTGATTAAGTGGTTTACCGTCACTGTTACAAACTATACCTCCCACGATGTAGTCTCCATCGGTTCCAAAAGATCCCTGTGTAAGAGGCTTACCATCATGAGCAAACACAAGTCCCTCTTTGATGTATGTACCATCTGCACCGAGTTTATCAAGATGGAAAGGTTTACCATTTTTGGAAACAACCTTACCGTCCTTCACTAGCGTATGATCCGGACCCAGAGCTCTGTTGTTCAGTACTTGTCCATTCGGACCATAAATGATACCATTTTTGATGCTGTTATCATCGGTACCAAAAATTTCCTGATATAAGCTCTTGCCATCCTTTCCGGTAACTATACCATTTATTACGTGGGTACCATGAGGACCAAAGTCAGATTTCTTATTAGGATTTCCATCCTTTCCACATACTTTTCCATCGATAATTCTACTTCCTTCAGGACCAAGAGTACTCTGGTCCAACGGTTTACCTTCCTTTGTGTAAATTATTCCTCCGATTATCTTGGAGCCAGCCGGTAATGGTAGCACATGATATTCAGGCTTGGATTCAGTTGTTCCTGGTAGGATCACACCTCCGCGGCTTGAAGCATCCTGACTTTGAAGTTCACCAGCTATGAAAGCGGAAGTGGCCTTTTTGGTATCAGCCTCAGGCTTAACTTTTTGCTGTTCCTTAAGTCCAGCCGATTCAACATAGTTAAGGCCTGGAGTTCTTAAACCAGCTGGAGTCTTAGCAACATCGGAGTCCTTGGTTTTACGTTTCTCCGCAGATTCCACGAGTTTCTTTTCTTCCCCAGGTGCATAATTGAAGGCCAACCCTGTAGCCTTTCGGCTGGCTCCAGAGGGCGACTGCTGATCATGAACTCCTGGCGACGCTGGTCTATCCTCATAAGAGAATCCATGTGGTGTAAAGGGCTTCCTCGTGGGTGACTTTTCCGTCTCTTCGTAGTCATACGGTTTCGTATACCTGGGTGAGCCCTGTTCCTTCTCGCTCTTGGATTTGTCTTCTGGCGTCTTGGCGCGCTTCTCAGATACAGATAGATTCGACTCGGCGTCGCTCCGATCGGTCGACTCGTCGAGTTCCTTGTTTTTCTTTTGCTTTTTCTGCTTCGAATCCTTGTCTCTTTTTCCAAACAGGAACCCACCAACCGGACTCTTTTATAATAAACAAAAACATGCGAATACAAGGTACTGTACATGCTACGTGTCCGAATACGAATTCTAGGACATATGATAACTAATCGTGTACATAACTAAGAACGAAGCCAAGTATTTATCTACACGTTGATCACGAGACTGAATAAGACCACGTATTTAAATGTATCTAACATTCGATTCTAAAAAATAAACATATTTCATCCTCGTGCGAATTCGCGAGGATGCAAAGGTGACACCGTGTATATCTTTAAAGTTTGTCTACGGGGTGTAAATAAATAAAAGTAAGAATCAATCTTTCACCCGTCTTCCTGAACCCTAATCGCTAAGTACAATAGTTGGTACGGGTATACGTCTGTCAGGGTGCGCATACCCTGTCTGAAATTTTCCCTTGAATCCGTCTGACAGGGAAACTAAGTGATCATCCCTCTCAAAGGTACCCTCTGAACTTTCCCAGTTACTGCCAGGGTAACTTACCTTGACCTTCTCCTTCTTTTCCTTGTCCCGCTTCTCGGGTGTTTCCTTATCTTTCTTTTTTAACTCCTTTTTACTGGGCGACTTATCGTCGCTGTTGTCGAGCAGTGCGCTCTCGTTTATCAAATCGGAATTGTTGAGATCATTGTAGTTCTCCTTTTCGTTTTCGTTCTGTTTATCCTTCTTCTTCTTCGAGAGACCACCGGGCGGTAGTACCGCGATTCCTCCGATCGGTTTCTACAATTAGATTAACACAATCACACGTGGCCTCATGCAACGACAAAAGCTAAGTCTTCGAGAAGCTTTCAAAAGCTGTACTGTAATACTACACGAATTGTATATTTGTATTTCGCCATTTTCTTTTTCATTAATGTGTTTTTCGCATGCTCCACATATAAATATATATAATAATAATAATATCATTTAACAGAGTCCGGGCTCCAAGATATCTGAAAGGCAAACCTCGATTCCAGTATCATGAACTTGCTCGGCGACCTTCCTGAGTAAATTTTCTTGCATACGATCTGATTCCCCAGGAAGTTCACGAAACGTTCTCTGCTACTGGACCAGGTGAAATAATTAATGCGGAAACTGCGAGTCGTTTTAGCGGGGCATGCATTTCGAGACAAACTTTGAAAACACCAAATGGTCACACGATATAACTATATGTATATATATGTATATATATATATATATATTTGAGTACTACAGTGTAATGTGGCGATGCATGATGGGGATGGAGTTGGTGAATTCTTATTTGTACCTTTTTGCCACGATCGGCGTCATACTCCCCTTCCAGGCTACTGGTACTGCTGGCTGAGGTTGTTCCAGCGCTTGTTTTTCGTGTCAGCTATCGGTTAGTTATGTGTCAGTTAGTCGTTATTGCTAAAAGCTCTAGAGACCGGGCAGGTGATACGTACGGAAGGTCAAGAAGACTCTTACAAGTTCGCGAAGAAGGGTTTTAAGAAAATAAAAATAAATAATAAATAAAAAGAAAAGGGGCATTTAGCGAGTTTGATACATTAAGGTAAAAAAAAAAGGGGGGATTTGTTAAAATGGAGGATATCTTATATCAACGATTTCCATGTCACACCTGACGTCGATATCTATAGAGCACAATCAAGTGGATGACGAGTATGGTTTAACTCTAAAATAATCGTTGAGGAATTGCAAGGGTTTGTGAAAAATAAAAGGATTCATACATTTTAAAGGATGCTGTGCTGGCTCATTCGCATATGCAATTCGTTAACGATCGTAGAAAATGAAAATGTAGTAACAGAGTACAACATGTCTCTAAGAATATACGGTCACGTCTAGCACGTGGTGTACACAACAGTGACATGCCACTGCTACGAATGACGAGATTGAATCATAATTGAAATTGATGGTGCAAAGTGATTGATCGATGATTTGTTTAAGATGCATTTTCATTAACGGTGAGCCAATTGGTGTTACACATTGTCTAATTTTCACACAGCCGCCTTCCAGAAAAAACGATTCTCATTATGAATTTATATTGCACATTCGAATAAGAATATTCTTGAAAAGATTAAACCTGGCGCCCTGAATATGCTGGCAATGAAATCATTAGGGTGTATTGTTATTTGAATGTGCTGAAACACGCGCAGGGTGGAGATTTGAAAATTGATTATTTCTTTAAAAAGATACAAGAGGATCGCATGAAGGATTCATGCACATCTATTGTGTCTCTATCAAATGCACGACTGGCATCCTAATTATATGATATTCCTGAGAGAATGTAAGGTACTCTTACCTTCTCCTTTTGCTTCTTGATGGGACTAGGTCGCTGCTGGTCTATGTGGTCCATGTCTGGTATCATGTCGGGCTCGTAGCTCATGGTGTGTCGTTTGCTTGGCTCAGAGCCATAAGTTTCGACTGGCCTTGGACCGCCCAAAGCTGTGGAAATAGGTCAGACTTTTTTGAACGACATGGTACTATGATGAGAGCTCAGTAGCTGGATAATATAGAAAGGCACTTGTGGCATAGTGAAGAGTCAGTAGTAAGAATTCTAATTCTTATCCCAATGTTCGTCGTACCTCTCGCAGATCCTCAGAAGACAACGAACCCCGCAGAAGAAAATTTAATAAAGAAGAATTACAATGGATTCGTTAATTCTAAATCTTACCATCCATGCTTCGTGACGTGAGTCTGCGACCACTCAGAGATCTTTCGAATTGCGGTGGCTGCCTGTCTATGGGAGTCTTTTTCGTCTCGTAGTGAGTCCTTCCGGAATATCGGAAGCGAGATCCCAGATGAGGTATCAATCCGACTTTCTTAACAGGCTCTGGACTCATGAGCCTGAATAACATAATGGATATTTCAGATCAGAGATTGCTGTGAGGCTTCAATAATACAAATGAAATTTAGAGTTTTTATACCTGAAGAAAGTGTGATGCTCCACGCAGACTTTCCACAATTTCTTAGCGGCTCTGTGATTCGCCAGCTTGAAACCAATGGTGGATTCAAACTGTTCGAATTCCCCAGGTCTGATCTTGATGTAAAAGTTGTGTCTCTTGTAGGAAATCTTCAATATTTTAGGCCAGGCGAATCGATTGATTCTCAGTCTGTCTCTGTAGACCAGAAGACCGGAAGAGCATACACCTAGCATAATGTCCACACCTTCGGAATCCTTAGCAGGATGAAGATCTACCCCGTACATGGCTAATTTCTTTGCATTCTCCAAATAATGCAGTTCAGCCTCGGCTGGTGTTTGTCCTCTGGAAAATTAACAATCGTTCACGTAATCTCTTTCTAATTTATGGCAAAAGTTGAAATTCTATAATTAGAGCTACGGACTTGTGTGTTTTGTGAAGGTCCATGACCTTTTCTATCAGTTCGGGTGATTGTTTTGGTGCGAATTTGAAGTCCTTCAGGTACGTCCTGCCATGTTCCTCTGGATCGTAATCGCCAACCTCTGACTGAACGAGATACGAACCGAGCAGAGCATGTGTTACGAAGGAACATGGCAGACGACCTGTGATGATGTCGTTCCTGATTTGTAGACAAAACTGATAACGTGTAATATCTTCCTGGAGCTGTGCCGGATCCGGAGGATAGAACTTGACCTCGAAACTGAACTTCCACGGTTCATCTGGACAAAGAATCAAATAACATATTATTTAACCGTTTTATACAATATTTGACGCAAGTAAAATTATACCCACTTTTTAGAAATTTCGTAATCCTCTTATCAAGATCTAACCAATTACGTGGATCATGCCTGTCCTCATAGATGAGACCAAAGTAATCCTTCTCCAGAAGATTCATACTCTGGCATATTTTGTCCAAGAGGTCCTGACCCTTTGCTTTCCTCTGTCACAATTAAACAACAGAAACGTTTACGGTACATTAAATCTATAATCAATCTTGACACATCCGATAACATTAGAGAGAGAAATAAATGATTCATAATTGTATACTAGGACTTGACCGTAATGTCAATAACTAATATTGCAAAGTCCATTTAAAATAGCAAGAAGATTCGTAATGCATGACATCATATCCAATAACAAGTTCGTTATCAAATTGCGGTTTTACATTCCTTGAAATTGTTCGTGACGTATCAGTTTATTAATAAATAATGAATCAAGATCCAAAGCGTAACAGTAATATTAGTAAGAACTTATGAGACAATAATAAAATAATTTATCAAGTACCATATATGAATCATTTAACTAAAAACTTTGACCATCGCCTTGGACTGCAGAGAATTTTTTTTCTATAAATAGATCAACGTAGCATCTCAAAGGATGATTGATAACTTCATATCAAAAGCTAAAACCGCGTGTAAATTTAGAGAGCTACTCCTGAGATCAGGACGAAGCGCAAGGTCTTAAAATTATAATTAAGGAACGTTCGTAGACGCATCCATGTCTATTTTATAAGATAATAACTTAACAGGCTAACGGATATAATTAACTTTCTTCCATGAGGAGCGCTCCAGTGTATAATGGAGCTCTCGAGTACAGCTTTCCTGTTCGAAAGTAAAGCAGCAGCAATTAAGGTCGACTCACATCGATGCTAAAGTCTTTGACGGTGCCATCGAGCAGAGTAACCTTGGCCACTGCAGTTTTCCCTTTGCTAACTGGACTCTTGCTGGGTGAGCTGGTTCCGGTACCATTTTCCGCCGCCATAACTTCCGCCGCCCCGCCACCCGATTTCTGTTCTTCCGGCATGTTTCAGCCCTGTATCCTGAAGCATAAAATTCAAGATTACTCGAGTGGTCCAAAAGTGGGTCAAATCATTGATCAATGCGCATGAGCTCACGTAATCAAATAACCTAATTAAATTCAATACAATGATTCACCGGTACAAAAAAATCTCTCGCAGTACTGCATAAGGTAAAAAAATCGAGGAAATTCAATAAACAACCTGGTACAAGAACGTCAGTACGTATTGTCCTGATAATTAAAAAAAAATGCTCAGCCATGTTCTCAATTTCAGTAAGAAGTATGTGGCGTGTAGAAAAAGATCGCATGACACTTTAGTATAACCGAGTATAGGCTACGTCTAGACTAGAGGGTGCCGTGTCGTGAAATAATCAATATTTCTGGAAGCTTTTACTCTTCCATAGAATAGACCACGAGGCTTTCGTATTTCCTTATTAATGAATGGCAGAGAAGCATAGGCGAAGAAAGGTTATTCTTGGCCAATCTTCCTCGTCAGTTCCAATTGCTAAGAAACCATTTGCGAAACCCCAGCCCTCCCTAGTTTCCATAGGCAGTACAGGAGTAGCATCAACACGGAAGAAGAAATCGGTAAGAAAATTCAAGAAAAACCTAGAGTCTTAGTTTCAAAAGAAAAATACTTAGAAACAACCATAAAAAGACTGTCGTTTCAAACTGTTTAAAGCCAATGATGCATCACGACTATTACGAAACGCAGGTTTTAATTTACTGTTACTCCAAACGGTACTGGTCCGCATACTAGAAAGGACAGTACGTTCCTCGTGCACCAAGCACGAAGGTTTTCACAAAGGCGATCCTTACTTTAACATGCAAAATAACATGAACGAATTCTATAGTCAGAGACGTTCCTGTCGCATTTGTACGTCTCAGTATTCGCCCGCAGGACAAAGATTTATAAAGGACAGCGCACACCGAAGATAGCTATTTTAAGTATACAAAACGTTTTCACTGATTGTGAGAAATGCTTCCATAGGAAAATTCTATGGACTATGGAACATATCAGGACCAGTGATTTCAAAGCGCTTATAGTATCTCCTACGCTGTATCAGTTAACATATATAAATGCGCCCAGTCCCTTTAGATACGATAACAACTGATACTGCACACAAATTGCGTAAAATATTAAGACTCGAGACGTACATTGTTAACAGCAAGAAAAGCACCGGTAAAAACTTTCAAACTGTCCCACGCGCCGTCCCTGCTCCGTACAATATTGCTTACAAAAGGATCTCTCGAGTAGTACATAGTTCGAATTTACAAAAGGTTCCTTAATGAAAGGCTCGCACGACTTACGTCTGCATCCTATACTACGCAACGGCTACGCGATACTAGAGGTCAGATAGGGTGACCATATAAAACTACTACGCAACCCCCTTTCTAAAACTCAAAGGGGTTGATCGTATTGAGTACGGGGTGTACGTTGCGTGATACAAAAACCCATATACGGAGCCTTTCGCCGTGTATGTACGTGCCATGAAAAATGGCCAGATGTCAAAGAAATATTATGAAATAGTCAAAAACAAAAGAAAAAAATGTATAAAATATTTCTTGACCCTTACGAAAAATCTTATCAGGGTCAAATCGTTTCAGGTCCCTCGACCAAATTGCCAATCAGTCGATGAACACACAAGAACCCGACTCGCCTTTTACTGTCGAGCATGGTCAAACGATTAAGCCGCAATGATGACATATAAATGACAGCTGTCAAACTTAACTGTTACGTTTAAGGTGAAACGCCCTGTGCAAACGCTCGTAGGTCATTGACCTTTACCTAGGTATAGTATACACCTGTAACAAAGTAGGATACAGGGCTCCGACTATTTCCTATGACCATCTCAGTGGTGCACCAAGCTCGAGTCGTTTAACGATAATTTCTGCGTGGGCACGAGGTATAAGGTAGACAAAGTGGTTAACGTGTGTATACGTAAGTATATAAAGCAAACACAGGCCACGCGCGAAGTACATGAAAACTGTGTCTTACGGTCTAACGAGACTTTCCCATCGGTACAATTCATACTTTTACAAACTACTAGCTGGCCCTGACCGACACGCTCGTCGATTCGAAGTGCCACTCGGTAATATCAGCTCAGTGTGAACGTCGCCTTACGCAATGACATTTCTCGGCCGTCATTCATCGTCAATTGCGAGGAATCAGTGGTCCGCGATTGATACGAGCGTCGCTGACATTCCATAGTCGTTACGGAGAAAATATACAAAATTAACGCTCCGCTATACTGGCATACCGTACGAAAAATTTGATATCTGCTACCGATAAGGTAGAGGTGTGGGATTTAAAAAATGAGGGCGTCTAAAGTTGAGATAAGGGTTTCTCTAATAAAACATTAGAGACGCGACTGACGCATTTGAAAAACGTGTAAACTGTGTGCACCGTGAGAATAGACAAAAATCTTTTCTTTTTTTTTCCTTTCTATTCTTGGCTGCGTCGCGCTAATTCACTTCTCGTGCATCTCTTCTTGCTTGTTCATATATGTATATATGCAAGATATATATTCAGTACATGACTACGATTAATTGAACTCGTGAGTGGAAGTATAAAGAAACTGTTAAAGAGAGAGAAGATTAAGAAGAAAAAAAATGGCTGACAAATCTCCCGCAGACGATACCGAATCCGCATCGAAGAATGGCTACGGAAATGGCAATTTAACGTTTAATTACGTAATATCGAGTTACGTCACTGGTGCACGATATTACAGATCTATACTGATATCCCATTGCCAGATTGCCTGTCGTTTTTCTTTTTCACTCTCTCCATCCCCAATCCAGAAGCAGACACTGCGTCGTCGGGATTCCCGCGAAAAAATCGAAGCGACAGCGTAGCAATCGTATTGTTGAAAACTCGACGACGAAAAATTCCTAGTTGAACGAGAGAGGGGGGGGGTGCGCTTCCAGTATCTCTTATTGACTTTCCTCCATATTCCTCATTCTTCTCCACCATCTTGATTCCATCCTGGCTACGTTGCGTGTTTCTTTTCCTCGATAATACAGGGAGTCTTGGACTTCTAGAATAGACGCAGAATTATAGATATTGATATTTTGTAAAACTCCGACCTCTTTGTACGTCATTGCCCAATGGGTTTTCAATATACGAAAATACCTAGTGGAAGATACGGAGTGGCGTCATCGCTGTAACTGGCCGTCCTTTACATACGTAGACAGACGCTCCCGCTCTCTCTCTCTCTCTCTCTCTCTCTCTCTCTCCCTCTCTCTTTCTAGATATATATATATGTATGTATGTATGAGGTTAATGAGGTAATACGCCTGTTACCGGCGTGATGACGTGATTGTCAGTGTATCATCGTGTTCGACCTGAGCTGCATCAGACTGTCTGCTAAATCATCATTGAGTGCATCATTGTCCTCGATATACAGGAGCGTCGAATAGCTGTTACGGGAAGTAGCATCGATTAAACCATGTGTATAATTTTGTATTAATTAATTAACAGCAACAATTGCCTCGTAGCGACGGAGGGTGGTGAGGAAATTAATAAAATAATTTAATTAACGAAGTGGAGAATTTCATTTGTCCCACGGCCATTTTTAAATTTTTAAAAAATTTGGGGTAAGAAGTTCGACTGTAATACCGACTGAGTCTTCTTTTTTTGTCCAACATTTTTTCACGCCTTGGACTCCTCTTCCAGTTCGATTGCCGTGTGTCAAAGGGCTGATCTTCAATGAGGGTCGCGTGACCCGTTTTTTACGCCTACGCGACAATCCCACACAATTGTGCAGAAGCGCCGTTGTACGAGGCCGCTTAAAAACCCTCCTTAAGAAATTTAACCAAGAACGTCGCTCTTGAAATGGGTTTTGAGGAAAAAAAATGTTGTTCCGTTAGATAAACATGCTATCGAAATTCTTGTAGAGGTTAATAATAATTATAAAAAATTTTGACAAAAAATTTGAAAAAAATATTAATGTACCTTCAACATTATTGCTTAAGGATAAATTCACACGAGACGTTCGTACCCAAAATGACTTTACTGTCGTCACGTGCAGATTGAATTAAATTTACATATTATATACATAATCAGTTTCACCAAACGAGCCAATCGGTAAATCGATATAAATAGAAATTGACAAAAGAATTTTTTATAATGAATTTACATAAGACCGATAAATACTACTCCCTATACTAATCCGTACGCGAATGGCTGCCAGCGAGCGAATACGACATCAAATCCCCATTTTACTAAAGCGATCGCGTAATCGCGAATTAAATCGACATTACCAATGATTAAGTAACGTCGCGTGAGTCAGATATCGCGTGAAGAATTGTTTGATCGATATCTGTACCATCGATGAATCGCGAGTCCACAAAATAAATAACCTCAAGCAAACGAAAGACTGTGAACAAAAATAGAAGCTAAATAAAGAAAATACAAGTAAAAACGTAAAATTTCAATGTTTTCTCACGCATGTTATTTTGAACGACTGTTATGTGCCTTAGAGATCGCTACAAATTTCCGTCCAAAATATATATATATATATTTTTACCTGAAAAGGAATAAACGTAAAACCCCCGAAAAAAATATAACAATCGATTTATAGATAATTTCGTACTTTATCGATTATCCGTAGTGGAAGCCACGTGAAAGCGGTGCCACATAATTCTGGCATGTTTACAATTGAAGATCGACGGGCCGTATCCACTTAGGGCGTCGCGACGTCGAACAATGAACGATACTCAAAATGACTCCCCTAAGGACATCGTTTGCCCATAATTACAGCGCAGTCATTAAAATCAGCAGGAATCCATCGCTCGCAATTCTCTACCTTCCCCTGTACTCAGCCGCAACTACCAGTACGATTGCGTACCTGCCCAAATGTCGAAAGTCGCGTAGAGAAGTAAAATCAGACAGAAGTGCAAGAAGGAGTGAAAAAATAATAAAAAGAATTCGTCGCTTCAAACGCAGCTCTAGATTAAAGGACGCAGCGCGTAAAAAGTTGATGTCGCGCCATTTAAACGTAGTCCGTAGTACTGTCGCCTCGATGAAAGCACGCCCCGATTCCAGCCTTGCAGACCCGTTGCCGTGACGAAAGTCGAGACGGAAAAGCTTTGGATAATTCGATGGCGTCGACGGCGATGGGAAGTGTCGATTCATGAATATCAGACATAACGATAGCGCTCAGATTTCCTGATTTATTTTTATTTCTATTTCCAGTCCGTCCGGTGTATCACTTTCCATGAAACTACAAAACAATGGTAAAAGACATCGGCGACGAAGTATAAAACACGTCGCGTTAAATTGCCATGAGGAGCAGTGAGGAATTCTGGGTAAAAGAAAGTAACGAGACTCAATTATACGACAAATAATAAATTCCAATTAATTCAAAGTTATCCAATTAGCGAAACATGACGAGCAATTAACTTACGCAATTTCCGACTGTACAGGCGCGTATGAACGGTGCTTAAAGTCTCGTGCTAAACATAGAACATTTATATGAAGCAGACGAAGACAGAAAAAGTTCGTGACTCAAAAGAACGTGCGATACGCGTCTAATATTCCTAATGTGTACGGAAAAGACGTGACGGTACCGGCGGGTATTGTTTTCGACGAAGAAAAAAAAAACGAATAATTTAGGTAGCTTCCTGCCGTCCACAGGTGTTCCTCCGTAACGACGAACATTACGGATTATCCTACGTGAAGGAAGCAACGAGTCCTCCGAAGTGATTTCACGTTCTACTATCCATACGGGACACCCCGTCATTCTGTTAGAACAATAAAAAGTAACGTCACTCATGAGAAAGCAACAAGATATAAAAAAAAAGATTCGACACTAGTCAAATCCATGACAATGCTTTGGTCATGGACTCGATTTAGCTTTGAAACAAAGGAAAGACTCCCTTGTCACTGTGGACTTCGGTCTAGAATTATAGGAAAATCTTTTAACAGTAATAAAAACAGTAAATACGCTGAACGATGCTGAAAATCGAAAGGAACTAGAGTCGGCCAGAGTGTTATACGGAGACATGAAATAGTCAGTTAACGGATAATATATATATATATGTAAGATGGCTTCCAAGTTCATTGTGAATTCAGTCACATAAGAGTACCGTAGCGAGTACGACCACGCCTTAGCGTCGTTTGGTATAATAAAGAGAATAAAGAGTAGACTCAGTGACAGGATTGTAATGTAATAACGTCTTAATTCCCAAGAATTCACAACTACGTATAAGTCTGCCTTGTTGTGGATCTGACGCGTATGCAGTGCTAGGAAGGAGACTCCAATTTGATTCAGGTACACCAAGCCCGAGTCAAGCTAGCCAAGTTTAATTCAAAAGTCCATCCCTTTGGTTGGTAGACATGGATAAATGCCTGAAAATTGTACTGTAAATATATAATGTCAAATAAATATGCAAAAAGTGACAGGAAAACTATCGAAACAAATAAATAGTCAATGCCGACGCTAAGATTTAATATTTCAATTGACTAGAGTAGTGCTGCTCTAGGTTAAATGGCGGCAAAGGGTCATCGGAGGTAGATGGAATATATATTAGCATAGAACGTATCTGGCCTACTTTATACGGTGCAACGTATCTGTTATCGTCGCCGAATTAATTATTATTTCAATCACGATATCGCGATACCGTGAAGGTTCTTATAAAATACCCCGTTAAAGCCGAAAGTCGCTATTGTACGTACAGCCGATATTAAATGTATAAAGGCATCGCGCGCCCTAAGGAAACTGTTAAATGAGAATACCCGTGTTACAGGCTTATATGTAATTTGCGTATGACTGCATATACATTGTGCTATTTATATTAAGTATATACAACGTATGTATAATGTATAAACGACAGACAATAGTTAGGTTACTGTATCTAATATATAGTACAATTCCAAGTTCATTGTGAGGTGACACGCCAGCATAGCCACCCTGATAGACAATTATTTAAAACTTGTATAGTCAGGAACCTGGAGAAGTTTCGTTGACAATAGACAAAATTGGGTGCTTCCTGGGTGGATAAGTAGCATAGAATATTTCGGAATATTAGAATTAAGCTGCTGATTTTGAACGTTGCGACAGACTAGGAAAGTGCTATATAGATTTCTCTAGTTTCTTACAGACTATAGGTTGCATAGTAACGGTACGAATTTTCACCAGGATGGCTTCCGAGTTTAACATTCCAATATAATATTAAGTAAGTACAAGTTGTCGGGATTTGACGAATTCACTGTGGCGCGTGACGGCCCACGCGCTAGTATTCAATTGTCAGGACTGTAAAGGTTGTTTTACAAGAAACGGAAAATAACGAGTTTCCAGAATCCCCGAATGATAGTCCATTAGAGGTACACTAAAGTAATTTCAAATGAAAATGAATATTTTTGTAATTATTTGGTTACGGTCGGTAGAAGAGAGTCTAGCTGAAACATTGCGTGACCTTCTTGCGCATGGAACGTTTAACTTGTTTTTTCCCACCCTTACAGGAGTACGAAGAAAACTAAAGGGTAAAAGTTTCTTCGCTTTGAGCTCGGCAAAGAGGGAAAAAACTTTTTTTCCCTTCTTTCTATACCGCGAAAACCGCACGGATATCGCATTAGCCCCGTGAACGCGGAGAGTGCGTGTTGTTTGAAAAAGTTATCAAATTAAAAAAAATCTACACTGGTTAGTACTACTACACATGGACGATGCAGCTTTCTATTTTAAAATGGCCACGCCAACATCAAGGCACTTTAAAACGTATGAATTGCTCTTCACGAAGAGCAAGAGAAGTGGAAGCGATGAAATTCATGGATCTTCAGGGTAGGAAGAATCGTGAGATTAACGTACAAATCTCTGGCAAGTGGTTAAAATTAGGGCCGTCATACAATTAATTGGATTGTTTGTCGCGCGACCGGGTCGCCGGCTTTTTTGACCTTTCTTCGAGGTTTCCTACTTAATGGTGGACTCTCATGGTAGCGAAAGCATCGTAGCATACTTCTACATAGCTTACATTCTAAGCAATACAGTATTTGTACACCGGACACGCTCTTTCTTCCCAAGGTCTAAAAGATAAAATTTTGAATAGATGAAGCGTAAAAATGCATTGAGCTCGGAGACAATTTTTCACCACCTTTGTAACGGACGTAGGTTATATTCTTTAACGATTTTTAAGCTCCACGGACGCTTGACAGTTTATACGATGTTCCAAAGCGTGACTTCATTCTTAGCCCCGGGCATGCTGAGCCATTTAATTCTCTAAAATGCGAAGGCCGTCTGACGCCGGTTTCCTTCTGTATATACAAAAGAGATTCTAACGGCGCAATCGGCGTTGGTGTTATATCGGTGCATGCGAATTATGCGACTACTGCAATTCATTGCAAAGAATATCGACATTGATGCTATTCATCCGAAAATCGCTGCAAGGAGGAATCATAATATTATTGCAGAAATGTTTGTAAACAGAGGGAATGCGTTACGCGACTTGCGAGTGGGCCGAATGTTTTCATTCTCTATCCTCCTTTATCTCCGCATGGACGCCATTGCAGGCACCTCGTTCTGATTTTAACGAGGAGCCTTGCAACTGCTTCTCGCCAAAGTATGAAAACCCTGCCTGACTAATATCAGCTGAGAAAACTACTCGACTACTTCGAATCACTTGACTTAGTAATTGAAAATGAATCTCTAGCTAAAAATTTACATTACAAACACGGACGGTGTTAAGAATACACAGGCTTTGAACTTAGTTTATCCTTGGAGTAACTTATGGGGATTCATTGACATTTTTGTAAACTGATAATTATTGATACTCTTTTACATTATTTTTATCAGTTTGATATGTCAATCGCTAAAGAATGCAATAGACGCTATGGCAACCTAACCTCTAGATCCATCATAACATGCGTGTTAATAGCGTTTATCTTGAAATTTTTTAATATCAGAAATATATAACACCTAAAAGAGAACGACAGCGTATCAGTTATTCTTTTTCCTTTTTGTTTTATTGTCCCTATTTGCTTAAAGCAATCATTAACGGTTACCGGGTTTCGACCTGACGTTACACACTGAAATTCGACTCGGACACTGTTACCATTATCTCACAGGAACAACAGGTTTGGTCACGCAGGCATAACACACATATTTCCCTTAATTACGCATAATTCCCTTGCTTGGATTACTATGTTACAATTTATTCTATAAAGGCGCACAGGGAAGTCTATTAATGACCCAGGTTGCACATAATAAAAGCGTAAGTAATAAACTGTCATTCGTTCCCAATCAAATGTCACGCATCTGATTATTAAAAAAAAATCCATTGAAAACTCAAAATTAATATTTGAAAATGTACTACGCTGTTGCACGTGTCATTCTTTGCGTCTGACAAGATAGTTACGTCTGAGTTTTCAAAAATTTGACAGAAACTGTCATTAGACGAGTCATAATATATACCAAGAATAACTGAACGTACAGCAGAACAATTATATACTGCGATAAAATGAAATTGCGCTTTCGTACACGTGAAATTCCTGAAGCCACTGACAGATGGTGTAAATCTGGATAAAATCTGACGTGCGTTAAATCCCAGCTTGAGACAATAGGGTAGAAAAAAAAAGCTAAGAATTAGATAAAGATAAACGTTAATCTAACTGGAAAGATAAACGGTTACAATGATATATTGTCGGTGGTGTTCCATAGTAAGCCATACAGTAGCACAAAAGGTAGAGCCAACTGGATCGCTTGAACTCACCTTAGGATGCGGACGCGATATCCATTAAACGGCGTAATGCCGCGATAAAAGCGTCACACGAAATGTCACGTTAAAATGCACAGGGTTATATGTCTCAGGCAAATTGATAAGGATAACGTTCGTTCTTGCTCTTGGCTAATGGGCAGGGCAGTACTTGAGGCACTAGGCACGTAAACTCGCGTTCCAATTCGACCGACTGGCTACGAGGACGAAACAGGTTCGCCGAATCGCGGCGGGGCGACGCCGAACACGGCCACGGCCCATTCACGCGCCATTTTCAACTAGTCCCACGGTTATTTTCAAAATTACTTGCCGTATCTTCGGGACGTGAAGACTGTCCTCGTCGTAACGATCCTAGACTCTCTTGGATCTTATGATCTTTTCTTCTGTTGAAACGTAACACTCAACAACTTAGCACATTTTGAATTTCGAATGCCGTAAACAGCGCACTACTTTCGATATTCCTGCGCCGAGAACAAGATGGCTGACTACTGACTTATAGCTGGGAAAATCGAGGTTTCTCTTATGACGCAATCGGACGAGCACGCCCCGTTTTTATGCATTTTCTCCAGTAGGTGACACTGCTAACCTTCTGATACATCTCTACCGCTGATAAAATAACATTTTTCTTTACCGTTGAATGTACTGTTATCGATTCTTGGACAAGGCTTTGAACGCTTCATACCGTTGACAGAAAATACACACTCTGGTACACCGTTGGGAAGTTAGCATCAAAAGATATAAATTTATATGTTTATAATGCCTAAAAACTAGCTTCGCTGCTATTGTACAATGATTAAAAAATATTTATTAAAACAGAAAAATATTTTTTTATTGCTATTCCAAATAACCAAACAGAGTTTCATATGATTTTCTTAATGAATTAACTGCTCTAAATTTGCTCCATTCTGTTTCGTGATTTGTTTTTTACTTTTTTAAAGCATCGTTAAGTGTCAAGTAAAAATTGATTTTCTCTTGATCCGATTGCAAATGTGGCAATCTAATTCATTTTCAAACACACCTATGACAGGTGCGTTCGAAGATAAGCCGAGAGTGCTGCGAGCATCGTTGCCTCGGTTCATTTTCGAACACGCTCGGTGTAGGTCGATAGGGCCAAAAATGAATATAACCACGCCTAGGCACGTGGTAGGTCAAGAATAAACAAAATGGGGCAGTTTCGCAGACAATTTTCGTCGATGTTTCAAGCGGCAAGTGTTACGATCCCAAAGAATTGTCTCCCAACAAATTTATACTTTATGTGGGTTCCAGGAAAATATCAGTGGATTTCTAGTAATTGAAATCTTCGTTAAAGAGTGTATCTTCGTGAAGAGTTTTGTGTACGATTCTCAGGCTACTAACTAACTTACGCTAAGGGATGTCCGCTTTATATATCTTAGGAAAAGTGGTAGGTCGAAGTCAAATGAGGAGAAACCCAATTCGGGAGTGGAAAGACCCAATTTGGGGGTAACTGGAGTTTAGGATGGAAAGATTGATAAAGGTATGATTTTTATGAATTAGGGTTTTTTTAAAGTAAACAGCATGAGGTATTCAGGAAAGTAATAACGGAATGTTTTAGCGGGGGTTAGGATTAACGGTGGATGGATTTTTATGAAGGTTGAGGATGAAGAATGAAACATCAGCCGAATCGTGAAATTGCTCAGCGAATGGTGATCGAATTGTTGAGTTTGGCGCATGCTGTTGATAATTAAATCGTAAGCCAAGGGACTAATGAATATTTTTTAATCATTGTATACTAGCCCCGAAGAAATTAGGAAAACATAAGGAGCAATTTTGTAGGCATTAAAAACATAAATTTTTATCTTTTGACGCTAACTTCCCGACGGTCAATAGGAAGGTTTCGTTACACAATGATGTAACGAAATGTTACATTTTGATTGTCGTCTCGTGTTAAACTTACAATTAGTCTGCCTGCGTCAGTTGAACTGTGAGGTTAGTTTTATGATTTTGCTCCAAGTGTAACTTCTGGCAGAGGGTTTTATTATTTGAAAGTACTTTACAGATACTAATATTTTTTGAAGCATTTTCGTTTTTCAAGGTTGAAAAATATTTTGCATTGGAACAAATTCCTTAAACATATTTATGCATTTCAAAAATGTATTTTGTTACAACCGTGTTATATTTATAAAATTTATTAATCCTGGTGATGGTAATATGAGGATAAAATTGATATTTATTATCAGAGTGTTTTTTGATAATTTAGCAAATTTATGATATTAACTTTTTATGGTGGATTGTTTTTATAATAATTGGTTTTATAATAATCCCAATGGTAATTTGATATTATTACATCTGCTATTTTAAGTAAGATATATTAGATATTACTGAAAACGTTTGAGTATTAGAGATTTTAGATCAACAGTATTCTGTATAGTATTTGTAATATCACTAGTTTTAAATACCTATATATATACAAGATTCATGTTTATCATGTTTCTCGTTATCTTTAGTTACACAGCTTGCCACCTACTGCGTTGTACTGATTAACTTAATCTTCTATCAAAAGTAGAGTTGCTTGCATTGTAGAATATAATATAATATTTTTAAATACAAAAAAGACAGGAGAACATATCTTCAATGGCCGATACACCATGGAACGTATTGGTAACTGGGGGTGCTGGTTATATTGGTTCTCATACAGTATTGGAGCTTCTAATTGCAGACTTTCAGGTGGTGGTTATTGATAACCTTAAGAATGCTTATAAAGGTGAGACGTATTTGAAAATAGGGCAGGTTGAAAATAGTCACTTTCAAGAAACAAACTATCATATGCTCTAGCTAATACTATCCACAAAATATTAAAATAAACCTCTTTTCAATTATTTCACATCTTCCTGAATACTCTAGAGAGATCTCATTATTGAAAAATCTTATAAATATTATATTTTATAATATATATTTTTTATAGGAGAATCAGCTGATAAGCCTGAATGTATTCTTCGAGTGGAGAAGCTAACAGGGAAAAAAGTAAACTTTATTGATTGTGATGTTACTGATAAAGATGCACTAAATAAAGTCTTTAAACAGGTACAATACAAGACTAACAAAATTAGAAGGTTATTGTAATATCATCATCTTATTTAATTTTATCTTGAATTTCAGTATTGTTTTCAATGCATTATACACTTTGCTGCCTTAAAGGCAGTTGGCGAATCCTGTGAAATACCATTGGAGTATTATAAAATAAATGTAGGCGGTACATTAAATCTCTTGGAAGTAATGCAAGAGAATGATGTAAAGAATTTCATTTATTCAAGTAGCGCAACCGTATATGGAGTTCCGGAAAAATTGCCTCTAGTTGAGAATATGAAAACGGGTAATTGCACCAATCCTTATGGAAAAACAAAATACATGGCAGAAGAAATTCTTAAGGATCTATGTGTCTCAGATAAGGTAAATTATATAATATATACATATGTTATATACTGGTATTTACATTAGATTCTAGCATTATGTTTTTTTTAGACATGGTCTGTAATTTCTCTGAGATATTTTAATCCCGTTGGTGCACATCCATCAGGAGAGATCGGTGAGGATCCAAATGGAATTCCAAATAATTTGATGCCATTTATAGCACAAGTATCTGTAGGGAAACGAGAATTGCTTCAAGTTTATGGAAACGATTATGATACTCCTGATGGAACTGGTTAGTCCAATTTGTATAAAGATACCTGACACGAATTTCAATTATATGAATTTTGGACCGTTCATTTTTTTAAACTAAGATTACTTGGTATTTTTATCTTTATTCCAATTACAGGAGTACGAGATTACATTCACATTATGGACTTGGCAGCAGGTCATGTGAAGGCAATGGTTTATCAGAAATCTAGTGCTCCGAAGGGTTTCGAAGCGATAAATTTAGGAACAGGAAAA
The DNA here is from genome assembly GCA_030142375.1 of Calameuta pallipes. NCBI lineage: Eukaryota > Metazoa > Arthropoda > Insecta > Hymenoptera > Cephidae > Calameuta > Calameuta pallipes. The sequence goes on from JARQSW010000118.1 coordinate 104,679, forward strand.
GGATGTTCAGTTTTGGAAGTAATCAAGGCCTTTGAAAAGGCATCTGGGAAAAAAATTCCGTATAAAATTGTTGGACGTAGACCTGGTGATATTGCGACAAGTTATGCCGATGCTAGTCTTGCAAATAAACAACTCCAGTGGTTTGCTACCAAGAATATAGATGATATGTGTAAGTCTTCTTTTAGTCTGTTTGTATTGTTTTTAAATGTGGAGCGAAGAGTTTCAAACACTAACGTAACCGTAATTGACTGTTAGGTGCTGACACATGGCGATGGCAACAAAATAATCCCAATGGCTATAAACCAACAGTGTTATGAAAAAGTTAGGAATAATAAGGATATTCGTTTTTAATATATTTGAAATTTAAGATTAAATACAAATACCAGGTGGTTTACAGTTACCAAAGTCAAAACCAAAATATAACGTGAGAGTGCAACTCTTAAACTATGAATGAGACAAATTCTGTGGAGACAGAAGATAAGTATTTTAAATACTTTTATCAGTTACACAAACATTGTTTAAGTTTGAATAATACATTTAATTAATGAATGAACGTTTTCGGCCAATTAGAATATGTTGGTTCCAAAAACTTTTCAATAGGTTCGATATGACATTCTATACCTGATAGAAGAATGAACTTTTGCAAAGTTTATAAGGCAAGATTATAATTAAATATTATATTATATTGTGCCATACTTGTATAAATGTCTGTAACAATAAATGGGATAAAACGATGTTCTTTTAAACATATTAAGTCTTCTTTTTAATAATTAACATATTGCCGACCTAAGCAGTTATAATCTGATGGAATTAATAATTTTGTGAAACTATAAAATAACTCAAGAAAATTAATATTGAACCTCTATTATTTTATGTGTTTGATAAGGAATGTTCAATTAAAAAATAATAATTTTATATATGGAATGACGTCTTGCAATTCCTATTTACCTACAAGCGGATGTAAAACCATGCTTGATGCGTGTTGCGCGGATTTTGTGGGAAGAAGCAGTTGTCAGAGTTTACTTCAATTTGAGGTTATATTACCAGGATTCCGTGTTTGAAGCAATATGTGTTACTGAGGAATACAAATTATGGAGCAGAGATGACGGTTAGTGAAATCTGTGACACGACTCAAAAATAGCATTCCAAAAAATGAGTCCGAAACGAAAGGTAAGAGTGCACTGTAGTGTCCAGGTTATCTGAAGGGTAAATTTTTATATTCTTATAATATTTTATTTCGATTTATCAATTCATTGTTAGATTTTTAGATACTTTGCATTACTTGCTGCAAATAAATGTATACTTTACATATTGTTATTTATGTTTTTTGTTCTTTTTTGGACATATATAAAAATTGTCAACAGTCATTTTTGGCTTGTAATAAATTACTTAAATCTGTTGCATGTGCACTACTTATTATATTCTTATGTTGCTTCATCAAAGTATCTGTAAGTTTGTCATTGTACATATGACTTTTTAACTTGTTATTTAGACCACAAGCTCTGAATCAACTTCGTCAAGTTCATCTGGATCATCATCCAGTAGCTCCTCAAGTTCTGGTAGTGAATCAAGCTCATCCGATTCAGAGAATTCTAGTAGCTCAGCAAACAGCCAGAAAGTCTCTGATTCAGATAGGAATAAGAAGAAGCTTCCATTTCCACCAGCACGTCATGTTAAAGGAAAAAATGAAACAAGTGCTGCATTGCCCTTGGATAATAAAAATAAGGAAAGGCCAACGCCAAAAAGTAGGCCTGTTGTCTACTCTTCAGAATCTGAAGAATCACCTAGTAAACTTAAACCGGCTAAGAGAAAGCCACCGGCAAAGCCAAAAGCCACTGCCACTGTTGCGCCTGTTGTTAAACCACAGAGACCAATCAGTAAACCAGTTTCTACTCCTGCATCTCATAAAAATGTAGCAAGTGCAAAACCAATTGCTAATAAGCCCAGCAAAATTATTGGTAAGTATAAGATTTTGATTGGTTTCAACAATGCTATTAGATTTTTTGTCAATCGATAGCAAAAGTTGCAAAATAAATTATTTTCACTAGGAAGCGTTACCAGCAGTGTGAAGAATATAGAAAAACCAACAAAAACGATATTAGAACCAGTGCAAAAAAAGCTCAAAAAGAAAAGCATATTTAGTCCTGAAAATAGTAGTGAAAGTGATGGAGCACCACCATCAAAGCCAATAGGACTTAAAACTACAAGCAATCCTGTCAAATGTCCAAAACCTCAACAACAAATAAAACCAAAACCTATTGAGCCAAAACCTCGTCCACCTATAGCAAATAGACCCAGTAAGTAAAATTAACTATTTAGTCAGTGTCAAACTTATCCCATGTACCCCGGATCATATTAATCTTTTTCACAATGTAACCAGGTTTAGTAACAAAGACACAACCACAAAAATCTGATAGTTCAGCAAGTTCAAAAAGTTGCTCCGGAGGATCTGGTGGTTCAGGATCATCTGGTTCTACTGACAGTAGTTCGGATTCAGAATCTTCGGAGAGTGTTACAAGTCCTCAGCCTCAACCGAAGAGAAAAGAAACACACTCAAGCACAAACATTAATACAGTCACTGCCAGTGCACCCCCTAAAAGGCCCACAGTTTCAATTATTGCCAGCAAACAACAAAAAACGTCCAAGCGACAAGGTCCGTTAAAAGAAAAAACTAAATCCGTCCAAAACTTGTTATAAACTCCGGTTCAAACGTACGTAATTTATTTTATGATCCCAGGTGCCGTAAAAAGTGAGGATGACGGCGATGCCTCGGACAGTGACAAGGAGATGGATGAGCAAACTGAGGGAACCACAACAAAAACGACTGCAAAGGGCAAACGGAAATTACAGACTCGCAAAGGTAGCAAATTACTGCAACTGCAGACGAAAACGATGAGCGACTCTGAATCAGACACAGGTGACAATAAGAGTTATATAATAACTCATTCGAATCCTTCTTGTAGTATCCTGGTAGATTTCGTTTCCTACGTAACCCATTTCTCGTCTTACATCTTGTACGTATCAAAATTGAAAGCACGTATAGTTTCCGTAGGATGATTAATCGGCAAAGAGATAATATAAAAAATAAAAAAAATGGTTAAGTGTCGCGCAGGAAGTGAAATCAAGACTCTGTATTGCCACCCTAAGACAAAAAAGGCAGTATCTGCAGTTCTGATGGATGGGTTAGCCAAAATGCGTAGTAAAAAAAAAGAAGTGTTCAAATAGAAAAAAAAAAAATAAAAGGAAAGCATATCCCAGGTATCCTGAAGTACAGATACAGTCTTTTTATTTATGGCGGCAGTATGGTTCTCAGGTACGGAAATGGTAGCGTTTAATCGTATCCTGCAAATTTCACTGATACGGTGTGATTTGTCGGGGATAGCTGAGAGCAAACGAAGCACCAGCAAGTCTCCAGTGAAAAGGGCAGGACTCAGCACTGGGGTTAGACACTCATCGAGTACCCCCAGGACTGGGACTGCTAGTGGAAGCGGTACCACGACGGTTCCTAGATCAGGACAGGGATCATATACACGAACTCGTGCAGTCAAGGAACGCGAATGTCCTTTAGCTGCATCATGTGATTCGCGTGGGCACCTGTCTGGGAGGTTCGACACTCATTTCACGTTGGAGGCTTGCCCATTGTATCATAATACAACACCACAGGCATGTGTGTAAGTATTTCTGAACCTTCGCGAACACCGAGGACCCATTGTACTTAGATAAAAAATCTCTATGTCTTACGTACAGAGAATTTTACAAGGAGAGAAAGAAACGCGAGGACGAGCGCAAAAAGTTCATGTCTAATTTGGGTAAAAAATCTCCGAAGCGTATGCATCAGACAAATGAACAAAGAAACTATCAGCTTAAAGTGAAGGACCTAAGAAGTAAGTGGAAAGGACCTGACGGTGATGGTAACGAAAGTGACAGTGGTGGTGAGCCCCATGGAATAGAAAAGAATCGACAACCTAGACTTACAAATCTTACACCGGACTATGACCTGAAGTTATTTATGGAAGCACAGGCAATAGCTAGTGAGAAAATAGTAAGTACCATATAATTTGTTAGTACAATATTTAATTGCTTTACAAGAACCAGCTAACTCATGCATATAACCTAGGAAAAAGAATTAAAAGAATTAGACTACGATGGCGAGGGTAGAAATGGTGGAGGTACTCGCTGCGTAGAGATGGGTAAATGGGAGATGGAAGTTTGGTACCAGAGTCCCTATCCAGAAGAGTTCAGTAGAGCTCCGAAGTTATACCTTTGTGAATACTGCTTAAGATACGCCAAGAGTCGTCAAGTATTACGAAGACACAGGGACAAGTGCTTATGGCGCCATCCACCAGGGCACGAAGTTTATAGGTAATAAAAAGAGTCTTTAAAATATATAAAGATAAATTTTATTTATCTTGGGCTCTTTTCGCGCATCCTCCAATTAAAAGAAATCTTTTTAAAATCATTTCTCATCCGCAGGAAAGACAAGATAGGCGTATGGGAAGTGGACGGAAAGCGTTACAAGCAATATTGCCAGAATCTATGTCTCCTGGCGAAATTCTTTCTGGACCACAAGACTCTTTACTACGACGTCGAGCCCTTCCTTTTCTACGTGATGACCATCGGCGACGCGGAAGGCTGTCACACCGTCGGCTACTTCAGCAAGGTAAGTACCAAGAACATCAATAACTTCCTCTCTTATCTAAACGTCCCGTATATCCCTTTTATCAAGAGACTCGGTAGAGTCTTGCGACAACTACTATATGTATAGTGTAACAGGCAGCGAGATACCATATAGACTCTAACCCGAAGATAAGTCGCATTGAATTCACGTTAACGCGAGGAAAACAGGTTTAACTTCGATAGCAGGAATGGACTGGAGTCCTAACGGTCTTGATTCCTGGGTCAACTGTGTGTATATATATACACAAGAATACAACAGTACAACATACGTGTCACCATGCACCAAGAATGAAGAGAGAAAAACATGTAATATGTGTACTGGTACAACCACGACCCAATAACGAGTAACTACTTCAAACTTCTTTCTCTCATTCTTCATACTTTTTACATTCTTACCCGTTATCCACTCGGTGAATTACAGAGTAACAAAATGCCCATTGAGAGTGACACTCTCTTTCTTATATCCCATAGAACACGCACGTAGATCCTGCGCAATCGTCCAAAGGAATAGGAGGTCCAAGTATCGGGCGAAACATTGTATATCGAATTAGACACCGTCACTAGCTACACGTATGTGCATTCTGCATGCGATAAGCCATTTCATTCATGGTTCCTGGGGTTTGCGTGAGTCCCGGAATCCCCAGTGTATCGCGGGTTCGTCAGTGAAATGGTAGAGCGTCGAGGGAGTTGCCGAGTGGGATAGAAATAACAGAGGCTACAGGGCGGCATTGGGCAGACAGAAAAAGAGGGAGAGAGAAAAGGAAAAAAAATAAAGAAGTCACCAAAGAGAAGGTGAGCAGAGGGCGAGGGAGCGTGCAGGAGTAAAAGAGTGCAAGGGAGTGGCAGCCGCCTCCCCTGCAACTGCGTCTGCGTACAATCACACAAAAACGTATGCGTAGTATATACGTAGTACACTCTGCCATATAAACTCGTGGCATGATAATCGTACATGCAAAATACTCCTGCGGGCTATGTACTATGTATTATTCCTGGTACATACTTAAACGTACGGCTGCAGTGACGTCGCATAGATCCGGTACACCCTGCCAACGATATTAACACAGTTTAACCGATTAAGCTTGACGTTTTATAAAGAATTTTTTTGTTTTCAAATTTTCTCCCGTCACGCGTCAATTTAATTGAATTAGAAGCGAGATAACGTTGCGTGTCCTGATGGGGAAGGGATATCATATGGATGTTCAGTATTTTTATTTACCTGGTCGATACCTGCAGGCACCTCCAGGGAAAATCCATTTAAATGTTTAATGCAGGACATTTTGTACTGGATATATCTATAAGTCTGTGTTTATGGATGTATATATATTTCAGGTAATGAATATCAGGAGGAACAGAGTATTACTGTAATACTGGGATTAAATTATCGTTGGTCTGATAATAATACCCAGCTCCAGGTCCTTTGAGACTATGTGTGCGGATAGGTTAGGGGTGTGAGATCCTGGAGGAAGGGTGTCTCCTTGTCTTTTGATCCCTCTCTTGCTACCCAACCTCATGCACTTCGCACGACTATTTACTGCAGCATCGTCGGGGCGAAATCTCCCCCGACGTTCAACGACCTCCGACCCCGTGCCAAGACGCTACGTCGATCCTCTCGACCGAGACTAAAATTTTTTTTCTAAGCTAACGTCAACCCTCGTTTTTGTCTGTTCTTTGTCTGTAGGTATTTCTCTATACTCGTGCTTATTGCGCCTTCCTCATAGACGTCCTTACCCTCTGTTCTAGGTTAAGAATGTAAATTGTCAAGCTTTCACAGATTTTCAAGCTCTTCCGGGTCTCTTGCTTCCGTGATGAAAGGACTATCGGTTAGGGCACCGCCCCCTTCAGGCTGATAACGTTTTCCTGGTAATTATTCGCTTGTCCAGGTCGGACCAGATTATTTGCTCTGTTTAAAAGTGACCTTTATCGGAGCAGATGTTACACGATAGACGTAAGATGATACTGATGATTTTCTTTCCTCAGGCTTTGTTTTTGGAAATTCCCTGTGAAAATTATGAAGGGTGGTGGCTCCTTGTTGTTTAAGGTCCGACCACTTACTTCTTGCGTGGATTAATCTTAACCAGGCAGGATATAAGGGTGAGAAAATTTGCCTAACTTCCATCAAGGGTGATCGACGTTAAAAACGATACTCAAATTATCCGGCAGGAACTTCTTCTAACCTCCTTTCGACCTTACTTATATTTCATACCCGCACCATGCGGCCTACCCAAGCAAGGACCCCGACCGGTATGTTCGAGTCATAAATCATTGTCGCGTATCATAAATCATAGTCTCGAAGGACCTTTAAACATTAAAGAAAAATCTTAACAGCTTTCGCAGCCCCTCGCCGTCCCGTTTTCGTCCTATCGATCAGTAAGCTGCAATTTTGTCATTCCAGCCACTTCAAGTCTACCGGTACGTGTCAGAGGTCACAGGATATATATTCTCAACGTACTATTTCACAGAGGAGGAACAATAATTAGACTAGAAAGGAAAATTGAAGATCCCTAAAAACCTACCAAACGAGTACCGAAGTTAAAGCCAAGCCGCATCACCCCATCGTCCTTGGAAATCTAACCCCTGTCTGAAGGGTGTCCTATACCATTTCCCCAAAATTACAAGCCGTTCTTGGAGGGTCTTGGTGGAAACAAGGAAAGTCTAGACGACGTAGATGCGATTAACTCTATGGCCCAGGAGGTTCCGGGTGTCAGGATGGTCTCCTGGAGACAAGACAACAAACGTTAGCACAGGACACACGTAGAGGCAGAGAGCGAGAGACAGCCAGGGTGCAGCTCTGCTGCTTCCCGCAGCATTGTCGAGTCAAAATCTTTATCGACGTTCAACGACCCCGACCCTGGCTAGACGGTCGGCTCGTCGGGGGTGGCCGGGCGCAGGATACGCAGAGAGGGCCGTGCACGAGTCGGGAGGGTGCGAGGGGATGCCACGGCGTGTGCACTAGTGTGCTCGTGGGGAAGTTGCGAGGGATAGAAGGGAGGGCTGCTGATCATGGTGGGGTTTCAGTCCAGGAGCGAGGGAGGGCGTCGCCTCGTGTCGGGTCGTCAACCTTTCTGCAGCACTGCGACGTCGGGGTCGTTATAATTTCCCCCCTGCGCCGCGGCGGCTTAAATCGCGGCGTCGGCGCCGTGTCCCGTCGGCTTCCACCTCTTTTCTACTTAGTCTCCCTCTCTCTCTTCCTCTCTCACATGCTCTCTCTCTCCATAGGTTATTCTACTACTCCTATGCTTCTCCTCTTCTGACTACTCTCTCTTTCTCTCTCTCTCTCTCTCTCTCTCTCTCTTTCTCTCTCATACTCCACTTCGAATCCTACCCTCATAGAGAACACTCTTGTACATAGGCGTACACCCTGGTCCTGCACCCTGTATGTCGCAACCTGAGCTCCTCTATACGTACTACCTAGACGAGAACCTCCACCTCGGCCCTGAAATCCCCAACGACTTGCTCTCGCACTAGCTAAACCGCATTGGATCTTTTCAATGGAAAAGAATGAGTCCTGGGGGCTACCAAGACCACACTGATCTCTCTTTACCACAGAGTCTATACGCATCTTCGTTTCTTCTTATTTGTCCCGTCTCTCATTCTTCCTCAGCTTCTTACCCCGTGTTATGCGTGAGCTGTCTCAAGAGCACTAGAGAAATTCTTGCCACAAGTTCCTGAATCTCCGATGATCACTCGTCAAGGAGTGTGGAAGACAGTTTTGCGGTATTTCAATGAATTTGTCCTTGAGCCGATGTGCTTCCCAATTAGGGCGTGGTATGCACCAATTTCTTCTCCTAGAATTCAGCTATACAAGTTGCTGCTACAGGTTCACCGGAACGTCTGGTTCTCCTATACACAGACCGTTGACGTACCGTAAAGACCTGTACCAGGGACGCAACGTGGCGGCAAAAGGTCTTCGTTGAATTTTTCTTTTATACGGGCACCACGTCGACTCGCAGGCTACGCACAGTCTCGTGCCGGGGACATTCTAGACATTCATACCGGTTCCCTTGCAGGAAGGATACACGAGCCGAATGTGCGGTGCGTTTCGACGTAAATGAGACCGGCTGCGTCTCCGCTTACATAGGTATTCGCATCCAGACGTGATCCCCGCGTGTTACCCAGGCTCAGAGGACACCAAACAAGAGACTCAGTTGTTGATGAATTTTCACGAATAAATTTCCCCTGGAAAGTATTAATAACATATATTGATTTCAACATTGAGGTCTATAAATGGTTATAATAATTGTAAAATATTTTAACATTGTACAACCAGGAGGACGGTACACGGAGCATGTGGCCTGGGTGCCTTAGAGCAAGGTTGTAATGGTCACTCGTCAGGATCCAAAAGCCGAAGGTTGAATAATACATAAAGAAGCTGCCATCGAAGGGTGGGATGAGTTTTGGTGGCGAAGAGAGACGAAGTCACAGTCTGGTAATATAATAAATAGGTAGACAGGATTACGTTACCCCTCAAGGAGTAACGTGGGAAGGATAGGATCAAGGGTAGACCAGGTCTGAGGACGAATAGGTTGGAAGGAGGTTGTAGACGGTATGAAAGGGAGGGTGGGTCGGCGACGACGAGGTCGACGAGAGAGGGGTTGCAGAAGAAGAAGAAGAAGACGAAGAAGGAGTCTGAAGAGAAGGGTCGGGCAATTTTCCTTAAAAATACTCGCAGACGCGCCATGCACGAGTAGTAGGTACAGCCAAGGATAAGAGTGACGAGGAGGAGGATCAGAGGGTAGAAAAAGGGACGAACCTAGGGAAGATGATGTAGAGCAGAGTGCGCCGTTGAAGTAGAGGTCGTCGATACGATACGCTCGTCGAGAGGTTGGGGTAGGCTCGCCGACCCTCACTCCCGCAAAACCCCAAACCCTTGGGGGGGGGGGGGGTCGATCGATGCCAGACAGTCCTGTTCACACCACCAAATCCCGCCGAATACACGGGGGTCCCTCTTCTTCGTTCTCTGCATCTAAACCTTCTCCATACCCTCTGATACTTCTCAGCCACCGCGTCCTCTACGGGAACCCCCATGGCAGCCACCCTGGCGTAACTTCTCTGACCTCAGCCATTGGTTAGCTCGAGGAATCCTGACTGACAAAACGATCCAGCTCCCTTTGCCAGACTTTCTCGCGACGTGGTAATCTCTTAAAAATGACTGGTTTGTTAGCCATGTCTCGTTCGATCAGAAATACATTGAGAAACTAGTGATCGATTGAGACCGTCTTTGTCAGAATGGTCCTGTGTACCAACCTTGGCATTTGGATAAGAAGGTGTCCATTGTCCCTATCAGCGACAGATCGAAGTTCATACGGGAGAGCCCGTACTTTCAAGGCAGGTACCAAAGAGCTATAATAATTAATGGGTGGTACAAGAGGTCGGATTTTGGCCGAAGACCCTACCAGTCACGGGAACAAAGAACGTCCAGGTAGCAGAACGGCTGGATAAAAGTGGGTCCCACCTTGTGGTTCGTGTCGACAGTAGGGACCTGGGGGAAAATCCTTAGTGGAGATACTGCAAAAGAAAGGATATTCAATGGTTCGACATTTTCTTAAAGATATTTTCTCTTCGGCTAACAGGAACCAACGCTGACCTGCATATCCTCATTCACTTTGTATGCATTTTTGAAAAATTCGAGACTCCACGCTCTAAGGGACGTTTGCGTGGTTTAGTCCGACTCCTCGGACACCCTGTATGCTACAAGGAACGCTTTGTTCGGCATAAAGAAAGTGGAGGAGGAAACTCAGCGCATCTAAATATAGAAGTGACCGTCGCGGAGGAACTGCACTACCTTTAAGCATCGTCCACACTGAGATCCTGATAATGATACGAGTACCGTATTTTACAATGGCAACTTTTAATTACAAAATGATCAATGAAAATCATAGGACATTTTTATAATACTTCACGCTATCTTTTACCGAATAAACACTGTTGTATGTTCGTCAAGGAATTTTTACGAAAATATCCCAAAGAAAACGTCATAACTATTTTCAAAATTTACCTTTTCTTTCGTGACGATCTTCGTTTCTCTATTATGCTTTTAAACGTATGAAATCAATCCTCGTCTTCCACTTGAGTGCAATGGATAAGTTCGTTCACCTACGCACAAGCCATGTGTGACACACGCACGTGACAAAGGTGCAGAATGCAGATGCACCCATCTGTACTTCTATGAACATATGCGTTCACGTATAAAGCTGCACTTGCAACAGAAACTCTGCATGCTGTCAAGTGTTTGTAAACGTGAAGGTTTCCTTACGCGTATTGAAAACTCTGTGTGATATCCCTCTGCGTGCCAATACCTACGGCTACATGTATGAACTACCTATATAACATATGTAGATGATTATAATACACATATGTGAACACGGCATGACGTAGGGAGGATACTGACCATTTCAAGACCTTCCACGGATACCCAGTACGACGCCATATTGAAACCACGCATCTTGACGATCCCCAACCCACTGCTGTAGTCAATTAATAAAATATGACTTTTTAAAATATATATATATATACACATAAGTACGATCGTAATAGATTCTTTGCAGGTTAGAATTCTCTAGAGATTTTCATTAGAGATTATTTCCAAGTGCAACTTTACTCCATATCTTATTACCTGATCGCATTGTAAGTACCACTGAATCAAATGCCCGTCCGTTACAAATGCGCCGTGTATAGTAATTGCATCAGAATACAGATAAATTCTTAGATATTAATGCAAGATCCTTACGAGTTCCGTTCGACGATTTGCCAATGTTCGCTTTACGATTCCGGCAAAAGGTTAGGCTAGAGTCTGTGTTGAAAACCGTTAGAATTTGAAAGTTGTGCTTGCAGCGTCATCTGCTGATAGTCGGTCGCGAATGCATGACGAATCCTCAGACTGGGATCGATTGTTGAGGATTTTTATAAAGAGAACGATAGACCAATGAAGTGGATGGACGCACGGTCACTTAATTCTACGATATTATCCAGCAAGACCTCATTTTCACGGTGATTCCATCTGTCTGGCGTGATATATCCTAACCTATAACCTCTTTACGTACGAATGCGTGGATTCTAATGGATCCTAATGCAGTCTGGGAAATCGCAGCTACTGCGCGTGGGTGTAAGGAACGAAGAAGACATACCTAGATGTTGTACTCGAGGAAGAAATCCAGGAGGTGGATATGTATTCTAACCTCACGTAGAACATTTTTTTTACTTGGATATTCGTAACCGGCTGACACGTTTCTCGGTAGAGTGCGATGGATTAATATTAATCGGAATTCCAGATGGATTGCGGAAGACTTCACGAGCGACAGGACTGCCGTTTGCCAACGCTGAGTAATATTGTGGAATTCTTTGACTTCTTTGATATTATCCCAAATGCTGCGGAATAGGCAAGACGTTTTCGGGTTTTAGGCCATTCTTGCACAAGATTAGTAGCCGCCTTAGAGAAATATCCTTTAACAGTATAATTGAGCTGTGCGATTACGGTAACGCTTTCTGGTTTTAGAGAATGTTCTCGATATATACCATTGAAACTATTTACGACTATAAATCCAGCAGGAAGTGATAGGTTAGAGTGTCTCTCTATCTGAGGATTGAAAGTGTTAACGAGTCTTTCATTTATTTTTTGATTTTCCAAATTTTACATGAAACAGATTTTTTTGCACAAGTTTCATCAATTTTCAGAACGTAGTTTGGTCGTGTACTGAAATATAATATTTGTAGGTTGAATGCGGTACGGCAGACAAAACTTTTTTTATACAGCATTTTCAGGTGTCTATGAAAAAATAATATTGAAAACCTACTTCGGTCTTTGTTTTTATTACTAAATTTCTCTTTTTCGCCAAAACATTTTTTTGCGAACGCACAAAACGCCCGTCATAACAACCGACTGGCGATACCAATCACCCTGTCGTACAAAACACACTCCGATCGATAATACAGCGGCGTACAGATAGATTTCGAGGTTAAAAAGAAAGCAGGCTGTTGAAAAATAAATATTGCATTAGCCAATTTCTCGGATGTATCAAAAAGCATTTTCCGTGGGTCATGAATAATAACCTAGAATACCAAGCTAACCGTAATAAGTCAGACAAAAGCATTTATATAAATAGTATACAAAGTTATAGATTCTCTTACGAAGTTCCAACAGTAAAGTTCACTAGAGACTAAGGTACAAACTAGATGCCTGAGTACATCGTTAGCTTATTATAAGTAAGCATAACATTTATCCAGCAGAGCAGAGCAGCGCCTTAGGCAGCAAATTGTCTAGAAGAAAACGAAAAAAAGGGACAGGGGGACATAATAGAGGCATCGGAGTTAGGTCGATAATATTTAGGAAAAATTCTGTGCTGGCATATACGTAGGCGAATATTGGGACGGTACAATGCAGAAGGTTTCACCATTGATCACGCGATTGGTGGGAGTAGAAGGAGGTTTCACGGAGGCCCCCAAGGAGCCCGGAGCAAAGCCTGGTTCTACGTGGCCGGAGGGTCCCAGGACAAAGAGGGACCCGTGGAGGAGCAGAGAGGAAAACAGGCAAGTCGCGACGGCCCTGAGCCACACAGACTACTGGCCCAAGGACGTCGCGGGGCCCAGATTCTTGGCTGCTCGCCCGTTCGTTCAGTCTTCGGCCTCGTTCCTGTCCCACCTCTTGGGACTTCTTCTGCAGCTCCTCCTACAGCGCCACCACCACCATAGCCATAGCTATCGCCGTCATTCTCGTTCGTACCACCTCCTTCTACACGGCACCTTCTCCTATAGCTTCGGCATTGCTTTACCCCTCCACCTCGTGCCAGCCCCCCTTATTTAGCCATTAGCTTTTAACAGGGATCAGCAGCCTAACAGAACGGGCCGGTCTCTGTCGGTCGGCCAGCCAGGCCCCCGTCTGAGTGTCTGTCCGTCTGCCGGTGCTGCTCGAGCCAAACTCCTGGATTTGTCCTTCAGCCGATGCCCTACTCGGCAGTCAGTTAGCAACAGCCTGCTAACGCCGGAAATACCGGGTGTCCCGAAACGCAATGTACTTCTCTCTCTGTCTCTTTCAGACTGTCTCGTTCTTTCCATCAGCCTCTCTCCACCGCATCGTCTTATACCTCCTTACAAGAGAGAGAGAGACACACGGAATAGAGGCCTTCGTCCAATAGAAGAATATAATATTAACTCAATCAGCGTGGATAGACATTACCCGGCTTGAGATACGTAAATATTGGACTAAGAGTAAATCTGAAAAAGTATATATGACTTCCTATCGTTCGACATTACATTGCTCAGTGGACGTCAGCTGCTTCCTCATCTCCACCCCGCTCGTCTTCTAGCATCGCATGCATGTCTGCACATCCAACTGTCTGGGACGTCGCTATTAATTCCTACCGAATGCCAGGAGCGCCGTAGTAGATCTACCATAAAATTATGTAAAGCGTTCCAGTTAGAGACAGTTACCTTACTGTTTAGAATCTCACTGGACATTTACAGAGCACGCGGGACTCCTCGAGATTATCAATCCCTTAGTCTTGCGAATTCCCGGGAGAGCACGTTCCGGTCTCTCTGTGCGACGTTAGCTCTGAACTAGAGGCGCTAGAGAGCGGAATACGCGTACAGTGCATCTACGTACACGTGTGGCCAAGTTTAGAACGAGACGCGAGGCGCCGCCTCGTTGAAAACGGTTTACGCTCCTTGACCGCCTACGCGAAATCTCTTCTAATGTAAAAGTGCTTGTCCCTTCTGGCCTCGTATTTTTCATCCCTTCTACGTTATCATTGACCAGCCTATATTTTAGGTTAGCAGACGCACCTAAATCGTATTACAAATAACTTCAGGCAATTTCGTCGATTCTCATTGAGACCTTCTTCTTCTCTACTGTGTACAGTGGCTTTACGTTTATCTCCTATAAAACTACCAGGTATGCTTCGCGCTACGGTATATAAAATAGACTGGGGGAACAAATACACAGAAGGAGGATTGACAGTTTCGCTCTGTTTTCTTCGTACTTTTCTCATCCGCCTACGTATACCGATAGACACGGCGGCGCGAAGTACCCTTCTTGTACTTTTTTTGTTTATGGCGCCTGTAAACTTTACTTTTTTCTCCTTTTTCTTTTTCGGCCTCTTTGTCCTGCCTCCTTAGTTTTCTTCGTATTTCTAGTTTCAATATTTATCCCAACACCCTACTGTCCTCCCGGAGGCATTTCTTTCACGCTAAATTCCTCCGGGCTTGCTCTTGGTGTATGCTCAGCAGTACCATCCTTGCTCCTAATTCCTGAGGGTGTAAACGCGATGGAAAAATCTATAGCGGCCATTTATTGGATGTTGATAACTATGATAAATCCTTAACCCGGCGTCTAACGTCGCCGAAAGAAGCACCGTCGTCTACTCCGGTCTGTGGGACCCGGCTGAAGATCAGTGGATTTATTTCGTGTAATTAAAATATTAAGGGCTTGTCTAAGAATTATCATATTTCAAGACGATCTTGGGGGTGGTTTATGTGAATAAAATATTCACGTCTGAAAATGCTCGTGTGACTCAACGTTGACGGCGCCAGGTTAACTGTCTGAAGAAGAAATTCGTATGTTGATAACACGTGGCGACTGACGTTTAAACGTCAAAGGGTTTAATATTATGGTGAATTATTTTGACAGTTCTTGTAGGTACGAGCCTTGCGGATACTCGAGGGATAAAAGTAAAAAGATATTTTTAATATGTTTCGTCCTGTATTAACGATCTTGGGGTAATTAAGTTATAATTTATCTGGGTGATATTTGTCATTCGTACTTGTTAACTCCGTATACGTTGAATATTCATGCGTGGTTTAATGGTGGCTGGAAATTTTCGTATTTTAGCATACATTGTGTTTGTGCGTATATGTGTATGTTGTTTTCACAACCACCGATATATGAATTGTTTTGGAATAATTTCTTTTTTAATTTTAATGTCTATTTTCAAATGACGTTTTCTCTTTAATGCAAATTCTGTTGCAGGAGAAAAACTCGTTTCTCAACTACAACGTCTCCTGTATCCTGACCCTGCCGCCCTATCAGCGTCAAGGATACGGTCGACTACTAATCGACTTCAGTGAGTAACGGCTAATTCCAAGTAATGAAATTCTTGCGACATGTGAACGCGGCTGAAGGAACCTTCGGCCGGATTTCCGGTTGCGGTTTCCTCCTGTCGCTCGGCATCACTGTTGGGTAGATCTTTGGAATTTTAGATGTTTTTTGCGTTCGATTCAAGAGCGAAAAATAAAGACAGGTCGAACCGGTCGAAGATAACGACCCTGTAGTACGTATAAACGAAGGAACGCCGAATGGATTCCATTTAATTGGAATAACTTGGGTGTTTCGGTTGGAATTTTAAAAATATCAGAGAAACGAAGAATCCATGGAAGGGACTTGGGCAGGACGAAAATCTCTTGGATTCATCATACGAGCATGTATGAAGTGAATCTGCGACCCCCATCACTGAGATCGTTGGGAAAAAAGAAAGTTGCTTCGACCTCAGAGATAATTGAGCGAAGAAATTTCTTTTTGCCTATGACGTTGTGCTCAGTGATACCAAGTCTAGGTCTAATTATAAGGATGCAGAACTTTCGAACCCGGTATAAAAATCCAATTGGAGTTGGAGGTTGTACGTAACCCGTGGAAATGAACTACCCTTAACCGGTAGATAGAGATTGTGAATCTCCATGAAAAGATTGCTCTGACCAATTTCCAATGCGCATTCAGTCCAGGAACTGAGGTCTGCCATTGAATAGGAATGGAGGAGAGGTGGCTTCTTGGAGGAAGATCCATATCGTTAGACCTAGGGGGTCATTGACTTCCTTGTGCCGTCAGTGGGAATGCTCATCGATACCCGCATATCCGATTCGGTATGAAATCATTCCAGACCCAGGGATCCAGTCTCAAGCGCATCCTCTGCAGCATCCCTTGCCGCATCGGCCATTGAACGGAGGAGGTGGTGGATGCTGGCACTGATAGTAGTGACAGTGGTAGTATTACTCCTAGTGTAGTAATGATAGTAGCAGTAGCAGAGGCGAGGTGCATCATTTTTGCAACGGACTGTAGGTCCGTGGTTGTCGGTCGTGAAGAGGGGGTTGTACGGGATGAGGATAGGAATTACGAGGAGAGGTCGAGAGGAGGAGGTGGATGGCGAACGGGTGGCGGTGAGGAAGAAACCACGGCTGTACCGCGTCAACGGGGTAGAAGCTGTGTTTAAAAAGGCGTCTTCGAGCGAGAAGGATAATTAAACGTGGACTTTTTTGCCGTGACGTCATTTTCATTGATGCCGTCGACGACGACGACGATGATGCTGTCGAGCTCGAGTACGAAGTAGAGTCTAGGGGTTGTAGAAAAAGAGTATGAGAGCGTGAGAGAGAGAGAGAGAGAGAGAGAGGGAGAGTAGATCCAGGATGACGTACTATGAACCGGGTTGGGTCTCCTCTGTGGGCTACGACCGGAGCTGGAGGTTGTGGAGGTTGGAGGCGCCGGTACCCGTGGATACCGGATAGTGGAGTGCGGAGAGTACGGTGGAGTGGAGTGGTTAGTGGAAAGTGCGACGCCCGGCGTCTCGCCGCATCGATCGGCGCCGGATCCGCCACTACTGGCTGCTCCTCCTGGCTGGCTGACTGGCTTGGCTAGCTCTGGTTTGGTTATCTGGTGCTCTAGGTTCTCTGCTTCAGTTTTGAACGTCTTCTAGATGAAAAAAGAAGATTCACTGTTATTCTGGACTATGATACCGTTCCATCGGAATACCTGGTCCAGACGTCGAGCCTCAACGAGTTCAGTATACAGAACCCCCCCCCCCCCCAGACCTTTTCTCTCTCTCTCTTACTACTAGCTACCCCAACTCACATCAGTTTGGGGTTGTGGTTCGAGTCTGGCGTACCGTTGCGATACTATGACCTCCCGTGACCTCACCCACTCCTCTTGGCTGGAGGCCGACGCGGGAGGGCTCGCCCTGGCTCCAGTTGGAAGGGACGCCAAAGGGTGAAAGGGTGGAGAGACCCCTCTCGCCAAGTCCCATAACCACTACGTTGCACGGTCATACCCACCTCGTATCTAACCCCCACCGCCAACCCTCTTTACTCCATCCACCTCATCCTGGACCCATACCATCGTGTCGACACCACCGACGCCCGCCGACGCTGCCGTCACAGGTCCTCGCCCCAAAAGTCTGCAAACTGAACGAGACGCGTAATGAATGCGCTCAGCCTTCCCGAAGTAATCCTGGGCTGGTGTGCGCCGTACTCGGGACTCTGAAGTTACGAGTTTTCGTACAAGCGCCCGTATGGATTTCTCAGTGATATTAAATTGCGATAATATGAATGTAAGTCTTGCACGGGAAATATTCGCGGTCGTAACACTTGCGTAATGACGTTTTGCCGAAATTCGGTAAACAATTCTCTTTTATAAATATTATCGTAACGTTTACACTAATTAACCTAAAATATTACATAATTTCTTCGAGATATGAATTATTTATTCAAAGACGTCATTGTAACCAGCTGTTTAGCTAGGCGACAGGATCTCGAGTTTCTAGCCTAAAAATAAGAATCTTCTCTTCTAGGTTAGATTTCTCCATATTTAGACCACGTCCCACCAGTCAATAATAAGATCGTTGAACGCCATTTAAAAATTTATACAAACACCTTAAACACTTGTTTCGAACTTGTTACGATGATTAGCAGAAAGAAAAATTCTTGTACCAGGTCCTCGAGTCTTACCGTACTATCCATACCGGATGTCCAATATTGATCCAAGAAACGAATATGGATTTACCGAAAACGGGGTCTCTGGGGACCCCAGATTGCAGATAGCAAAACGAACGAGCCGGAACGAGCGTTCAACCGTACTGGAGTCGTTTTATCGTCCACGGTCAGTGACTCTGATAATATACCGGGGTCCCAGGGACCCCGGTCTGTGAGGATCTCCTGCGTAGTCCTGAAGGACCTAGTCATAACCCAATGCTAGATATCCCATCGATAAATTCACCCTGATCCAGACTTCTTCATCTTTCTTCAGTTAGGTCCAATCTTTATGTCTGAGGTTGCACCTAACCTATAAATCAGGCCCAGCATCGAGCAAGCTATCAGTATCCTTTGATGACTCCTAGTCTGTCATGTCACAGGATCATCAGCTGCTTGATCCTCCCGACAAGGATTAGTCGGAAGAACAAAAGGAAACGGTACAGAGTCGATCGGGCACACCGAGTGCCAATGAACTCATCCACCGCGGACGTTAACCCTGCAGGGGTGCTCAGGGGTTCATGGGACCCGGGTGTAGGAGAGGGAAAGGAAAAAACAATTTGCTAAATTCACTACTCAATTAATATGAATTTCAAGTATGTACACATCTGGTACAGCTGATCCCTTGATGAGATCATGATGAATTTTATTAATGATTATAACACTGATAACCTTTTGTAAGTAAGGGCGGAATTTTTTAAAATCATCCGCACATGTCTTCGTTTGCCGATAGTAGCTGCAGATTACAATATTTGGGAAAATCCCACTAGAATTATTCACACAGCCGGTACCCAATGAGGAAGCCTCTCAGGATCAGGATCCTGAAGCGGATCAAAGATCCTGAGCACAGGATGCCAGATATCCTGATACTTATCGTTCTTCCTGGCAGGTTACTTGCTGACGAGGGTGGAGAAAAAGATTGGCTCGCCGGAGAAGCCTCTGTCTGACCTCGGTTTGATCTCCTACCGGAGTTACTGGAAGGACGTGTTGCTGCAGTACCTTTGTAACTTTGGCGGCAAGGAACTATCCGTTAAAGGTGAGACAATTGCACCAAGGCTGATAAGAGTCCAAGGAATTAAAAAAAAAATGTCTACTTCATGTTATCACATATATATTGAAATTGGTGGTTTTTTAGATATCAGCAAAGAAATGGCCATTGACTCTTACGACATAGTCAGCACCCTACAAGCCTTGGGAATGATGAAATACTGGAAGGGCAAACATATCATACTGAAAAAGCAGGTAAGTCACGACCAGGGACTCATTGATCCCTAAATAATCTTATCGTGTTTTAAAACTTTCCTTTTAAAGGATTTTTATCAATGCTCAAACGGGACGTTGATATAGAATTTCGTTTGATAAGAAATCTAAGAGGGCCAAGTAGCATGTCCTTTCAGTGCCTGAACAAAATTCCTTAACGATTCCTATCAGTACACTCTAAAGACACAAGGGTAACCTGGTGATACTACTGAGCTTGTTAAAAAGAATCAGATGATCATACGAGATGATCTGGTGCTTATTGTTGTTTTATAAAAAATATAATCATTCCAGGATGTGATCGACGACTACAAAGAGAGAGTGAAGCGACGTGGTCCCGTCTACAAGGAAATCGATCCGGAGTGTCTGAAATGGAATCCCTTCCAGCCGCCCAAGACACCCTCCGCTTCAAACTAATACAACTGGCCAATAACCTCTTCCTGCTTTCACCTCATCTTTCGCCCTCAGTCTTTGACACTCTCTGTCTGTCCGTCTCTCTTTCTTTGTCTCTCTCTCTCTCTCACACACACACACATGTATTCATCCCCCCCAATGGTCTCTAATAGAAAGGCCACCCTTCCCGTTCATGAGAATCTGCCCTTCCTCTTCTTCTTCTTATGGGAAGCCATAAGCCGCTACAAGCAGATTTCACGCCTTAGTCCGTATCCTAAGAACCGAGAGGCCTTTTTCTTTTTATTTATTTTTTTTTCTCACCATTGAACCAATCCCAGAACCCCTGTACCCTTATAGGAAATTATAAGAAAAAGTGGCCATCCGTTCTTCACCTGCAGGTTGATCAAGATAAGAATGCATTCAGTAGTGAAATCCTGATTGGCATATTTTTTGTGGCTTATAGTATAATAAATAATTCGTGCATGTCCTACCATGGTATCGTTTAACGTAATTACCTATATTAGGTGAATTTGAATAAAGACCTTGAATTAATTAATTTAAAGATAAAGAAAAAAAAAAACTTGCTAACGAGCAACGTCGACCATTGTTTTAATTCGACATGAAGATTTTATGACGATAGTGTACACTCGAAAAGAATCGAGAAATTCGCACGGAACGATAATAAGAAATGAATGATAAATCCCGAGTACAAAAATTTTTTATTATATAAGAGCCATTACGTATTAGCTCGCAATTATGTACGTACATTTATGACAATGTTGTTAAGGATACGAGAATAAAGTTCTAATGGACTCTACATTAATGATTTGTATGAGATTTTTTAATTATACGAAATTCCGTGTCTCATTTATAATTATGTGCACTGCTAAAGTTACCTGATGTTCCTGAGAATCTTATCAAGGCCACCTGGGGATCTTTCAATTGTTACTGAACCCCTGCGCACTGAACATCCTGAATATAAAATGCTTAAATTCTTACATGTAAATAGTAATGAAAAACGTGGTTTGAATTAATAATAAATTAGTAAATATCAGTATAGGAACAACTTAGAAATCGACTATAGCGAATTAACACCCGCGTTAGAGTCACTGTGTATAGATATAATTCACATGAACATTTATTAGTCTTGTCCATTGGCTGATGGAGTCATTTTATTTTCATTAGACTAAATAAGTCATCGGAGTTCCAGCCGGCCGAGATAAGACAATCTCAAGCAATGAATGATTCAGGATATCAATAAAAAAAATAGAACAAAGATCTCATTGTACATTAGACGAAAATTTTTATTAAAATTATTTATCACTGTACAATATTTTATAGTATTTAGAACCAGTGTATACGATCTATATAATATAGATCAGTCCAGTATGCCCAGAAAGTGTTTTTCAAGTGGTAGATCATAATTCAACTTCCGATTGAATAGCGTTGATCCATAAGCTGTAACAGATAGTATCGTGCACTTTGTAAAATCATTCTATTGCCTGAAAATTCCAATAGAGTTAAAAGAACAGGGAACGTGACGAAAAGAAAAATACAAAGAACCAATCTGATTATCCTTTCCAGTAGCCAGTGGAAATTCTTGTGACCTGGAGATTGACGTCCCAGACATTATTGTAATTTTATATGGACACAAGCCTTATCGTAGTCAAGACCATTCCAATAGTTTTTCAATTAATTTCCTTGTAAATTAAAATAAAAAAACCTGAGCTCCAATTCAGAGTAGTTTGATTTCGGTCTTAAGCAGCGATTTTAAACTTAGAAGACTGGGATATTCCCGGCAGGATATCCATGCCAAAAAGTAGTACGACTGCAAAGAGTTACTAAAATATGAAAATTCCACCAATGTATTATCTGCACTTTTTTTATACAATTTAATTCCCTATCGATAAGGATTATTTATTATTGGCACAGTTCATTCTCATTGAAATATCAAAAGTTTCAATAATAAATAACCACCAGCAATCCATGATCCCGTCGACCTGGCTATTACACGCCATACGTACATCTGGTGAACAAAATGACTCCCTGTGCAGTAATTATGGCCAATACGAAAAAGCAGAGTCACCAAAAAAGAAAAAGGAAAAAATTATAACAGTATAAGATTGCAAATAGTCTGACAGGTTTCCACGTAAAAAAAGAAAGCATGGCAGTAACGATCCTATAAAGCTAATTAGTAGCTATAATTAGTCTCTTGAAATCCAAGAGAGAAACGAGCAATGAAAAATTCCCCGAGAAGACTCCACAGCGTTCAATGATGAAAATAATAAAAAAGAAAATTCTGTCATATAACGATATAAATGTTGACTGAGGTATTCGCCCCCCTTTCATAGCCCTTTCACATAGGTAGCGTGGTACGTAAATATATGCCAATTCAAACCAGTCCAGGGAATGATGATGGTCCACCAGCACGAAATCCGGGTCACTGCTATTGGCAAATTGATAAATTGGCGCAGTCCGGCCACGAACTGACAACAGGTTCGTCCCTGGAACCATAATCGAACACATCTGCCGTGCACGTGACCCCCTGAAGCAAATACAAATTTTAAGCTTTCTTTTTGGCTTGTACTCATTGTACAGGTACTTAAATGTAAATCCATGACGAATATCTGTTTTCCAGGTGTAGCTCTTCTCTGAATGATACTCAAAGAAAAACAAGGATTACACATGTAATCCAGAAAAGGATCTGAAATTCTTGAATACCTTAACCGGTATGGTTAACCTATAATGTGAGTATAAAAATTTTGTATAGTAAGCAAACTCCAAGTTTTTCTTTGTACGTACACATTCTACAGGTAACCAAATCCTTGGCGAGTAACTGTTCTCCAGGAGTAGCTGTTCTCTGAGTGATACTCAAAGAAGAACATAACCTAACGGAACGTTATCCTGTAATGTGTAGATAAAAATTTTTAATAGGATCTATAAAAAAAATATGTGTTTAGACTCGACTTCGTTATACTTGTGTCTTATATGGACGATTCGTGGAAGAAGCCTTTCGCATTGCGACTAACAAAACGTTCCGGGAAGTGACGATACGTGGACGTTGACGTAGACACTTCCATACATATCAGCCATACATCCATACCGGGAGTGCAGACTAAATATTGTCGTATCGGCCCCCCAGATGCGCTCAGTCAACTCGTGAGGCATTTATCGCGCAATTCCTGGTGAAATTTAAACAGCTCGACTGATTACGACGAGACAATGATTATTTTACATACGATTAACTTTCGTATACATATAGACTAGAAATGAGCCCTGTGCGATAATACAGGAATATGGTACGTGATTTTCCAATATACTATATGTTTAAACCATGAATCACGTAATTTACTAGAAATATAATAACCGAAGACTAGTAGCACTATGGAATTACGTGCTCCATTTTGAAATTTATAATATATACCGTCGGATTCAGGTAACAACTACTAGTATCTTAGATCCAATCTGAAGCAGAGTCCGTTGAATATTTCTACCGATGACGTAAACACTAAAAATTGCTTTTAATAGCTCAGACAATTTTTATTGAACCATGTAAATTCTTTATTTGAGGTTAGGTTGTCCTTCAAAATCCCAGACACAACAATCACGTCGTATTTAAGGCGTTCAAATGACAACTCCTGTCCCATTGGACGTATAAAGAATGTCTTTTAGACATCATATAAGGTTAATACGTACAAACGTATGTACAAGCTGAAGGCAACTCTTTCACAGAAATCAAATAGAAAGGCTGACTTCAGATGGTTAGGTTTGAATAATTTTCAATGATGACAATGAATATCCAGATGAGTATAAAATCCCAGATTTGATTTGATTTGATATTGATTTGAAACCAAGTGAAAACGTAACCTATAAAGATGAGACTTGGAATATTCACTTCCACGGAGATAGACACATACACAAGGGGTGACTGCACGAGAGCGCGATGTTCCATTTCACGAAGTGACCAGGCACGTATTTATATGATGACTGCTCTTTTGCTTCGTTCTTCTCTCCAGGCATTTCAATAATTGGCCATAGTTTCTTTTTACGTTGGGATTTCCTGCACGTTCTGGGACTCCACTTCTGTTTCTCTTCTCTCATGTTGCGATCCCCTACGAGATACTTTATTCTTTTCTTTTTTTAAAACTATACTAAAATATACTGGTCAAGTGGTCGTTATCGTGTTTCCAATTATATATTGATTTGCCCACGACCTCTGACCTTTTCACAATTCTCAGAAGACTCGAACCTCCGTCACCTCTTTCACGCGTCATGATATTACTGATTGATACACGTGTATTTTCATTGTTATTTATATACGTATATGCATATATTGTAGAACGTTTTAAATTTCAGATAAATAATATTGAAATTCTGTACCGCAAAGTAAATGGAGTAGTTAGAACAATGAAAATTTATTAATATTACCAACGGTCCACGAGCAGCATTCACAGTACGTCGTTCCATTCCCAAACCACAAGGACACCATGACCAACAAGAAATCCTTGGCAAAGTCCTGCGAATTGACACAAGCAGGAGGCACAAAAATTATCGAGACCATTTGGTAATTTTATAAAAAATATATGTATATCGTGCACTGGTCGACTAACGGTAGTCCCACGAGGAGGACGCACACCCACTTACAGAAAATAAAAGGAAAAAAAAAATAAAGAAAACAAGGAGTGGCGCACAGTCATTGGTTAATTGAAAAAACGACGGAATAATTCAACAGGTCCGAGAAAGGCAAGTTGATGAAAAAGGCAAGCAAGGCACAGTCATATGAATTGCGCTCCAACAGGTGCCGGGTATCGGATTCACCAGAGCACCTGATGAAGTACAATTAACATGCAGCCTCTCCAACGATTTGATCGGCCATCTTGAAAAAAAAATCACTTCGTCACGTACGTGTCTTACGATGCACAAAAATTAATCGAATCCAATTCCAATGGCGTTGGTCGACGATAGCCCTTCAGCAGCGCGCGCTACTTCTGGTACCTGACTGATTATAGGAATAGCACAGCCTGAAGTACCCGAGTAGCGCGCGTTGCAAACGGCATTTAGGTAATATCAATTCCGGTCGATGTCTGCTGATTATCCTGGATGTCTTTGGTGTCTTCGTTCTGCGTATCACGATCTATATCAACACCAGTCACTTCACTGCAGTTATAATACACAGAAGATAAGAGCATAAATGTCCAAAGCCTTCTAGAACACTGGAATAACCAAGACGTATCTGTCAATATTCGAAAGGACATTTGCCACGGGTACTGAAGTTGGCAAGTGAACAAAGAGAGAGAGCGTAAGACAGAGGGAGAGATAGATAGACACAAGGAACCGTAGCACCTAACGCACAAAAGTCCAAATAAGTCCAGGAGAGAGCGACCACCGTACCGATGGAAATACGCCGTAAGACTGAGCAAAGCAGAAGCCGAAACGGTCTCTTAAATACATAAGTTTGTAGCGAGGATCGTAGAATCCTAACCGACGCGAACAGATGGCATCGTCGTAGCGAGGAGGTATAGTTTGAATTTTTCGAAAATTCTCCAAACCTTTCCAACCACAAGTGCAGTTAGGTTCGACACCGTCATAAACCACCATTGTTCCCTCATAATCCTAGTTCCTTCGTGATAATTCTGTGGAAATTTCCAAAAACGTCGACTAAACTGTCACTGCTACAAGGCCCGGAGAGCGATACGTACGTAACGTGCTCAACGGACACAACGTTCGACTACGGAATACAAACTAGACGCTCGTTCGCTAGTTTTAACGGTTCCCCAAGTCGACGTATCCATCTGCATCACCGGACTGTTTTTGTTATCCCTCGCGGATCCTTTTACGTCTCTGCAAAGAGAGAACAAATACGAAAACTGCGTTGTACCAAAGTAACGTGTACGCGTATGTATGATAGGTAGAACCCTGACCGACGACACGGTTAATTACGTGTCAGCTTTCTGTGTATCCACCGGGGGACGACGGGACGTAAATGCGAACGCGCACTTCACCACACTCCTCCAATGTGTATACTACGTATTTGCCGGATCTTTTTTCTTTAACTGTAGCACGGAAGGACACGGTCAATCTTCCAAATAGAATTTTTCATCAAGAAAAACATGACTCACGTCACGATTCGCAACGATGACGACACTACGCATTGAGAATCGTTCGCGATGCTTGCAAGATTCGTGGAAACGGTCGAAGAACAAAAAAAAGTAACGCGACACTCCAGGGTACGGACACTTGACTGGTTTCGGGTACGCTCGACAAGGACGTCTTTCACGGGTACCGTCTGTATTATATGTGGCTGTGCGCATTAGACCACGTTTTATCAGCGACACAGAAAATACTGGAACGACGTCGGGACACGATTCAGATTCGCGTCGCACCGGCTGAATCGTTGAAACGTTCGAGTGACGACTTTCACCGTTACATATATGCATACGCGTAGATACGTGTGCATCCGGGCGTCTGTCTTTTCGCGCGTGTGTGTGTAGTATATACACTATATATTTCATGGGGACAGATACCGAGAGAAACGTTCACTAGGAGTGACGATTGAAATTGCGCGGAGGAAACTCGGAATAGTTTTGCAAACTTGCCTATGTGATTATATGTGTATATATATATATATATATATAAGATATATACGCGAATAGAACCGTCTCGATAAGGATACGTTATTTGAATGTTACATCGGGTGGATACACGAGAAAGCGATAAGGACAGCAAACTGTAAAATTCATTTGAAAAAGGAGAGACGGACTTGGTCTTTGCTCAGTTTTTTTCTTACATAATGGTATTGTCATTTCCGAAAGTTGCCGACGCTTACGCAATCGTGAACAATGAGAAACGAATTTTCACGTCACGACGCCGACTTGGCAACGAGAATCAAAGTATACAACGGAAAGATAAAGATCCAACGGGTATCTAGCTACCGAGTGTGTTTAGACGTGGGTGGGTAACACGTGTGTACGTTGAACGTCAGTCGTTTATCTAAAGAATCCTGACTTATCTTGTCTATCGGAATCCCGGGATCTGGTAGTTTTAATGGTTCGGGATGGGTAGCGATCACGACGCAGAGCGACTAAGGACTGAGAGGTTAATTGTTTTCTAGATGGCTGGGCAGTGACGTCGAAGCGTGGCGGAGTCGCAGTCGCAGTGCGATGCCTTCGGAGACGGCCGCGACACGTCATGACATTGAGACTTCGGGTAGCCGAGGACGAAGCGAGGGGAAGGCCCTGTCCCTCCCTACCATGTTTCACGACTGGAAGTTACTAGGCGGATGGTGGGGGTTATGCGCCAAAGGAGTGGCGTGCGGAGCCGACGGGGAAGATTTCGATGAATCAAAGCAGCCAGTTGGTAGGGAACGAACGAGCCAAGGGGATAAGAAGGATAATTGGCGAGAGACGGAGCGCCGAGTTATACGGGAGGATGAGGAACAGGGAGACGATAAGACGTCGTCGGGGAGGGACGGGACTGAACGGGGCAAGGTTGCCGGTGCAAGACACAGACGAGGACGCAAATAATTCTAGGAATGCAGCGGAAAACTTTCTACGCGGGATTCGATACTGTGGCCGTTGATTGCTGCTGTTGGTTCTCTAGCGTCCCGAACCTCGAGCTGCCATTACTTGTAAATAGTTGATGTAGACATTTAGTTATTACGAAGTTTCGCTTTCCTGTTCTACGTTACCGGGTAGTAACCGTGAATTGCGCACGAGGAAAATTCTCATTCTCTTGGCAAACGGAAAGTTAGGTTAGTTAACGAGAAGTTAGGTTAGGTTAGGTTACGTGGTACTTCTATTGCTGGGCCTGTTTTCAATGAGCTGCCGCGAGCTGCGGGAGTGGCCTTACACGCGTGTAGATATGAAAATGAGTACGAAGAGGCGTGGACCGTTTATGGGACTTCCGGTTAAACCAAAAGGACACGACGATCGAGACTCTCTACGATCAATTGTTATTTCCATTTGTTGAAGCAGGTAAAACTGAGTACTAATAGGAAACCACGATGGAACAGAAGAGTACACATATTTGTTTTACGAAAATGTTTACCTGCAATCCCGTGACTCATCCGTATACACGATAAGATAATGACTGCCGCAGAGCGACAAGGGAGGGGAGGGATCGATTTTCAAAAAATTCAACGCACACGCAGAAAGTCTGTGACTCGAAGCCTCGCCCGGTGCACGACCGGGTCGCGGTCAATTAGTCGTGTTTGTATTTGACCTACGTGAAGGTCGCAGTGTCAACGGTCGTTGAAATTGTATGAGAGGGAAGAGAGGAAAGGAGGAGAGGAAGGGAGGAAAGAAATAGTGAAAGAGACAGAAAGAATCTGGTCGAGCCGAACATACGGCTATCTGGAGTCTCATTGACCCCAGTACAAACTTTGGCACAGTGAAATCTCCCTTGTTGGTTGATAAAATTCTTGAGAAACGCAATTACGACACTGGGTTACCTTGAATATTTTTACTATTTTTATTATCTCGAAGGCAAATGGTATAGACACAATGCGCGTTCAATATTTTTTCATGTTTACTCGCAAAGCATTTATGTATGTGTCTGCTGCGTAAGTCCATATTTACGGGTAGTTACGTTAATATGGAATAATGTATCGTCTTCGAAAATCTATTTCTGTCTCGTCCCCATGCCGTGCAAGGTCCAATAGCTGACGAGGCTGCGCGTCCGAGAGAGACGAAACGAGAAAATAAAGACAAACGCGCGCGCGCGACTGAGCGCGTAGAAAAATTGAGAGACAGGAGCGCACGACGAATTTTGAAATTAACCGTCTCTCCGGTCTCCCCGACCCTTTTTCTCGTCCCTCTGTAAATAACGGCTGTGCCGCTTCGCTCGCTACGTTTTATTTACATCGTTGCAAGACGAGAAAACCGGGCTGCAAGAGCCGAGCCGAAAGATTGCGACACGTGCAAGTGAAAAGAAAAGGCAAAAAAAAACAGGGTAAAGCAAGCGAGAGAATTGTGCGGAAACGAAATAAAAAAATAACGATATCATTTTTCTCCGCTGATATAGAGATAAAGAAAGGAGAATGATGACAAAAGAAAAAAGAAGTCTGAAAATAGCGCGAAGCAGCGCCATTTTCGACAGTGGCAGTTGCCGAAGACAGGAGAGGATCCGACTACGCGACTCAAGCTGAGAGCAAAGTTTTCGAAACGGAAACCGGTCCCGTGAAATATTTAGCGGCTCTGAAATAACTTGGAGAAAACAAAGAAAAACGTTGCCTCTCGAATGCAACAAGGAGCCTCTTCTCGTGCGCTATGGTATTTCTTAAGGAAAAACTATCGCCAGTGTCTCATTGTGCTAATGTGCTTTGGACTTTGAAGGGTGATAGGAGAGAGAAAGAGACAAAAATAGAGAGGAAGCGTTCGCCGCCATTGTCCTCGACTGGGACGCCTATGGCGCGTCGGTCTCCGATCTCACGAATTTCAAGGACACGGCCAGCCGACACGAAACCGGCCCGAAAGAAAAGAACGAGCCTCCTCCTCCCTGAGGCTATGGCTGACGTCACTAGTTGCATACCATTTCCATTCGCTTTGTCCCGCTGAACAAGTCACCATGGTACCTTTTCTACGTATACATGCACAAAGAGACCTAACTCGTTGCAAGCCGGCCGGCCGGCGGGTAATGATGTCTACAAATAGTAAAAGAAGGCGAGAACGAGTCATAAGAAACTCTTGAAGTCGCGAATGTGACGTATCTAGGACTGGGAGAGAAGTCGCGCGCAGCGCCACGCCCGTTAGGCCGAATTTAAATTGCCATCTTGCGTACCGAAGACCGTTAAAGAATTCAAAGTTCTTCTCATTATCACAATATAAACAACGTCCTCCCGTACAGGCAGAGATAAAGAGGATCCTCGTGGACGGACGTGACGCGAGAACAAATTATATCTAAAAGAAAATAAGCCCAACGATCTTTTAAGACCTTCGCCATTTTACGCCCACGATCGAACGCTACTTCTGGGGATGCTAATATAAGTTCCGTAGGAGGATGAAGGTCCTTTCAAAAGACTCCCCTGTAAAAACAGTCGACCGGTTTGGTGATGATCGAAAGGAGGTCGAGTGTAACTGAACAGGGATGAGTGTTTAGTATCCAGAAAATATATAGAGCAAGAAGCGAAGAGATCGGTTGGTGAAAGAATTTTCGAAATTGGATTTCCCTCCCCCGCTCCTCGTAACCATGGGTCAATTCTCGTTTTGGAATATTCCAAATAAAAAAGAGCACTGATGCTCTGCTTGACGAGACGCAGTGCTTGACCGAGTGGTTACAGAGAGAAGACCGTGACTTTGAACGCATGGTGTAAAACTGACTGAGTAGATTGTCTGTTAATACAAAATGGAGGATTTGCCGATCCCCGTGTGTTTGGCCCATCTGGTAATGGATGAAATGAAAGAGATATGGGACGGTGTCGGAGTGAGAGGGGACCAACAAGGAGTAAGGAGGAAAGCAGCTAGAGTAAGAGAGAGAGAGAGAGAAAAAAAAGATAGTAAAAGAGGAGGGTCTACCAGAGGGAGGTGAGGGGGGAGAGAGAGAAAGAGAGAGAAGAAAGAGAGAGACGATCAGGGGCGGAGGCAAGAGGGCCCCAGGAAGAGGGGGGCGCCTAGCAACAGGCCTGCCGGCAGCCGGGCAGAGCAGTGTGATTAAATAAAACTGGCGTCGAGCACGGCGACCCACCAGGCGTTGACATCAGTACACGCATATAAGCTCACCCACTAATACACTCCCTCTAAAGACTAACACGAACCTTCGCGGAACCACATAAACACGCGCGCACGCGCACGAACCGGCACATTCCCAGCCCACATGACTAGCCGATCGGTCGGTCGGTCGGTCGGCAGGCAGGCAGGCAGGCAGGCCGGCCGGCCGGCTGCCTGACTCTGGCTCACTGGCAGCCCTGTTTTCTTGGCTCTGTCGAGTGCCTACAAGTTTATTCGTCGATTGCCACTATGAAACGAGTAAGTTTCACGATAAGTACACGTGAGAAATGACTGTGGGCTCTGTTGCCGTATATGAGATTTGAGAACCGATTTCTAAGATCTTTGATGGGAAGCGAACATAAAGCTCGGTAATAAAAATTACAGAAATGACAAGAGTGTTGAGAGTTTACATTGAAATACGGTATAGAACCAGCTTGGAGCATTATTGAAAAAAAATAATAATTTTTTTATAACGAAACTTCCTAGGTACGTGCGTGATACTGGAATTCAATATATGAGGCGATCCATGTTACTTCAGCCAGTAAAGAAAAAAAATTCCACAAATAATTTTGTTATCAACGAGATTTTCATGGTTAATTAAAAATGGTTATCGACGAAAAAAAACGTCAGAAATTTTTTTAAAAATTTTGACACTCGCTGAAAATTTTTCAATAAAGTAACTCGATTTTTCAAAATTATTTGTGGAATTTTTTTTTACTGGCCGAAGTCACATGGATCGCCTCATATGTATATTTCGAAATATTAGGTATCGATATTGTACCTTCAAAAGAGTATAGTGTATCCGAACTGTTCAAAGCGCAATGGAGACTCGATACCCCCTATATTTTGATACCGTAAGACCTAGTAGACCTATAGGTTTTTATGATATCGTCATTCGGTACCCTCGGCACTTCGCTATACCAAGAATTTGTATTTTATCGACACGTATCCCTACCTTCTCGAAATTTTTAAATCGTCATTTCGAGGCGACTCGTCCCCACAGGAAAATGTCAAGTGTAATTTTACCGATATATAGATCTCATTCGCGATGTAACTGCGAACTAACTGCCGCATGACGTGCGCGTTAGAATAAAATGACAGAGCTTACAGAGTTCCTGGACGTAATGGCTCTTCTGCGTATATAAGAATACACGACAGCGAATATATATATATACATATATATATTACATGGAACGTACGAGTGTGTTATTCAGACGCATTTCTGACGCCTTTCCTCTGTCATCCTCGACCAATCTCCTGACTGCGACTTTATGGTACCCTCCTCGTCGTTCCTGCCCTTTCTTTGTCCCTTTTTCAGTTCGTGTCCATGAAAACAGTCGAAAACGCGACAGACATTCGCTTTCTGGTATGACTGAATACTTCGTGGGAAATTTCAAGTGCTATCCTCGCTCCACGAGAATTAACGCGAGAGTTTAGCGGGTCGTGTCAAATTTCCTAGAATGCCTTTAGCGCTTATAAATTTCACGGGTTTGTTCACGTCCTCTCCGTGTTAAGTACGATGAGAGATGTAGCACCAATTATACACATGGGCTTCGGGGTAATCGAGCTGTCGCCTTGATGACTTTCGAAAGCGTTAAAGCCACGAAGTTCTATTGCTGGAGGATGATAAAGACAAATGACTTTATACAATTTTTAACTATTAGACAACAAGGAATAAAGTAGTTTTTTTATTGAAGCCTGCAATATATATATATATATATATATAAAATAAATTATCGTGCATTATGAGAGATATGAATCGCGCAGATGCTGTGTGTCCCCGCCTTTAGCAAAGTCGTCGACGTGGCTTGTTCTAGGTCAGCATGATCAATTCCTCAAGCCGGTTCCCAATGGAGGTAACAGTAAAGTATCTGCATACCAAACTGTTACGGTCTTATACGAAATGAACTGTGTAATTGCGAAAAGATTGAGAATTGTAATTATTCAAAAAAAAAAATTAAAATATGTAAAAAAAAAAGTTATATAATAGGTACGCAGTAAGCACCTCAACGATAATTAACGAAATAAACGGCATTTGGAATGGTTAAAAAAAAATTCATAGAGATAACAACAAAATTTCTCTTACTTTGCCCAAATTGAAATTACATTTAAACCAACGAATATCAGCCACGAATGACTGTGGAAGAAATTGTTTTCGCGAGAGAATCAGTGGTCGTTCTACGCAAAAGAAAAAAAAGAGGAATCCGTCGCCCGTAGGACTTTTGTAAAAATAAATACGATCGCTCCCCTGCAAATACGCCCAAAGTAAAGGTTGGCCAATAATAGATTTGAATTTTCACTAGGCTACCGAACGAACATCAGACGGCGTCTTATCTCCAACGTAGCAAAATGCGAATAATACTCTTATCTTTACGCACTCGTTCGATCCTCGCGTTAGAAAGAGCCAGAGAAGTAAGAGCCACTTCGTAATTTATTACTTTCACCATTTATCATAGTTCCTCTCTCGTTTCCAATGGCGAGCAATCTTCTTTTCTCTCTCTCCCTCTTTCTTTCTCTGTCTGCTGTCTATCCATCCATTTATCTGTTCCTCTTTCTTCAACGTTCATATATCAAAATACGAAGCCATCGACCGCAGAACACGTGCGCCTATAGATATAGTGCCTAGTGCGTAAGACGTATCCACTTTAACGGTATCGGTACCTCAGAAGGCCCTAAAAGGAGCCTAGACATATGATATTGGCGAACAATCATGCATTTCGACAAATGAGACACAAAGAGAATTTTTTTTAATTAAATTATCTACATTCGAAGCCACGTGACGAGGAATATTTATTGATATAGCTTTTACGTTCCAGATGTTCCAGAAATTTCTGTAATGAATTTCAAATTGTAAAGCAGACTGGTAAAGCTTTCGTCTATTGGCACTGTTACGATTATACTTCATAAATGGGCATAGCCTTATTTTTTCTCAACAATTTTCAGCTATTCCACATCATACTCTAGAAAGCAAAATAGGCGTTACGTGTTTCGTGCGCTTATACAGCAAGCAGTATATATATATATATCCATGAGTCAATATGAATTTTCAGACGCAAAAGCACTCTTTCGGGGCGAACCACCAATTCCCTTGATGAAATGACATTTATATATATGTACATATACACACATGCAGGTAATATCTAAGGTATCTGGTTGATTAGTTTATACAAGTTTTATCTTGGAACAGTCGGTATGTACGGGTGTCTGAAATATACAGGCCTACGGCTCGGGGTATTCAAGCGAGTCGCTCAGGTACGCAGCTAACCCAGAGGAACTGACCTTTCGCAACGGCAACGTTCGAAAAGAAACGAAAAAGTATAAGCAAGAATAAAAGTGAGACGAAGCAAAAAAAAGGAATCGTGGGTAAGTAAGAGAAGCCGAGAAATTCATCCGCCTGAAAACTTTTCCAACAAATTGTTTTACACAAGAGAACTCACTCTGAACCAATGGCGGTCCCGACGTTTCGACCTTTGGCTCCCCCTTTACGTCCCCATTCTCGACCCTTTGTTCGGCAAACCTCTCAGGCAAGGAATGCTCTCGCCCCCCGCTCCCCCATCTTGTTTGCTTTCCTTTTTTTCCCCTTCGATTCCACGCAACCCCCACTTTTATCCTCCCAACGACCCCTGGTTAGTGCGAATGACGTAGTGCGTCTAGAGAATCTTATGGACGCCCCGGGTAACGAAGAATTACGAGCAGCACAACGCAGACAGTGAATACGAGTGATATAAATCAAAATGGCGAAATAAAGTCGTAAGAAAGGGAGGATTGGGGATAAATAAGAAAAGAAAAAATATATTAAGATGAACCGAGAGAGTCAAATATTTATACTATTTACAAGAAATGAAATTCGGCCCAATGTCAACGTTAATCGTGTGTGACTAGATCGATTTCAAAATGGCGTCTAGGACGATCAGCAAAAAATCTTCGAGTATTCCTCTGTACTCTACTGAGAAAGTCTACTTGACTACGGATTAAAATAGAAAAATGTCTTTACGCTCGTCTTTTTTTCTGCATTCGAAAAAATAAAATCAAAATGCTCGTTGAAACTGTGCATCTATTTATTGGCAGGATGGTTTTGTCGTTTGTGCCTTTTACTATCCGTCCAGTCGTTAAGGACACGATAGTTACAATTACAGTGACAAGATCTAACAAGCCAATTTCATCCAGTGAATACGTGTACTGACGGATACGTCTATAGGGTTATAAAGTGAAGGAAAAAAAATTAAGATGACTTTTTTATAACAATACATCAGACAATCGTGGTATGAACAAATCTGATGAATTTAACAAAAACTTAACAACGTCAATTTCAATTGCTCGAACTCCTGATGGATTTCGCAAGTTAAACAATACTGCAGAACATTGCATAACTTCGTAGACTTGGGTCGTTAGAAGGTAACGGTGTCTGTGTACGGTATAAAATAATGCTATTTTTACCAGTTAAAATCAATAGACAAGCTAATGGTCGTAATCGTTTTTGTTAAACCGTAAATTTCACGGAGCAAGTAATATTCTAGATTAAGATAAATAATGGAAAATTTTTATGATACAGACTATCTCCTACAGGATTACGACCTGTGCTAGAGAAACTGGATTATTAGGTAACAAACGAGTCAGTGATCCTTTCTAAAAAAAAAATTCGAATATTCTCTAACGACTGGACGTAGTTTAACTTTCCGTGACCATAAGTATCAATAGCCAATCAATAAAATTGCTAGGCTTCGTTACCTGCATGAACACGTGTTTCTCGTTGTTCGAACCACGAAGTCGGTTACTGCACTTTCGACCTCCTTGAAGACGACTTTGACTCCGATCGATAATGCAATTTAGAACGTCTAGTCTGGGCCACACGAGTTATTCACTTTTTTTTCGGTTTTCTTCTCCCCCGTTCTTCTTCTTTTCTTTTTTTCTTCCTTTCGTTTTTAACTGTTTCCATGGAAGTTTCTTCACTGTGGCGTAACGAATCCTTACGGCATTAAGAGGCCCCCGGGCTTATCTATTCTCAGTTTTGAATTAGTGAACGATTGTTACTGGTTCAATGGTTTTTACGTAGTCATCTTCGGGAATAGGTACTTTTCCTTACTTAAGACGTTGTTAATATAGTAGACTGGCACATTCCGGTATTGGGATGTAAAGAACTGTTACGTGAGTCGGTTGGTTCTAGCATTTTCTAGGAACATATACCGCGTACGATAATTTAAAACGTTATGCCTAATTCTCTAATTATATTGGATAGAACAGCAGCAGAAGCGGGTACAAATTTTATGGTATTTCAAAAGATGGATTACCGTTAAGCGTTTGAAACTTTTTTTCTACCTCCTTTTTGCGCTCCGCTACACGGAGTACAGTGACGAAGGTGGTTATTCATGTTTGAAACTTGGCGAAGCCGGTTTTCGAAGTTTCGCAGTTTCCGATGCCGTATGGACTTGGTAAATTGTGAGGTTATATTTAAATTTTAGATCCAAGAGAGGAGATATCAATTAAATATCCTTCCTTTGCTAGATCATCGAATAGCTGCTTCTATCTACAATTATTCCGTGTATTAGGAAATTAGAATGACTGTCAATAAAAATAAGAATTTCGTGATAAATCTTTTTCGAAAATTGTAATTTTAGTAGAAATTACTAGGAATTAAATATGCCATCGGGTGCCTCTTAATCTTCGCAATAATCGCGAATATATATAATGAAAATGGCGTATTAACACGTCACCAACACTGATATTACGTTGAGTACTGGATGGACCAATGGATTTTAGGTGAACGTGGCAAAGATAAATGCACTTGCGATCAGTCTGTTCCTCTGGAAATTTGGAAAGTCCTGCCGTGATTCAAGACGGTATGACGATGACGAAGACTTGTCGACAAATAGGACCTGGTGCTCCCTTCGTGGATAAGTCTTTAGGAGCGAGAACGAAGCGAGAATACCTCTTTCACGAACGGCCGGCGACGAACTGGCCGATTGGCCGATGCACAGGGCGCAAAACGTCGTCTTATGCCAGCTCTACTACTCATCCTACTGTACATCGGGTCGAGCCGATCGCCGGCGAAAATCCACGAGCAGGATCGGGAATAACCGAATAAAACCGAACGACACGAAAGACGATAGTCGGGAGTAGCCGAGTCGGATCGCGACACTTTTCATATTTTCCGCCGTCTCATCGGAAATTCCGAAATGTCTGATTCTTCAAAGGCTCTTCTCCATCGTGCATTCATCTCGAGGAGGTCGGTAACTGGCTGCTACACTAGGGAGATAAAAGGAGGGACGATTATTAAAAGAAATATATCGATGTTACGAGAATTAACATACGCTAACAATTCACCATAACCCATAATCCCGTGCATTGTAAATCGTATAATCAGCCGTTCCCAAGGGATTGAAGAGACAATTGATAAACTTCAAATATTTAACATTCGACAAAGACTGGGTGATATATCCCGTAGAGTATAATATCGAGCGAATATACTGTGATTAACTAATGATAATGAGGAATCGATCGGTAAAGATTTTGTTTCCATCTGGACACAAAGAAGTCCTTTGTCTCTTGAGATTCCTGCTGAATAACTACCAATTCCAAGCTGTGAAAACACGGAGTATCGCTGAATGAATTTATTGGTGGATAAAAGCGTTTTTACGGTAAAGGTTATAAATATATTTCTAGCTTTTCAGACACCAACGTTAAAATTCCTTGAGCAAAAATAAAAAGCGTAAAAGAGAGAAGCGAAGGCCTGTGAAAGAAAGAGAAATGAGCATCACGAAAATAAACTCTCAAACGCTTAAGCAGTACCTATCTACTTATCGCATTGCTGCCTGCCAAATGGCTTGCACGTCTGGACCTTGAATATTTTAATCGCTACGTGTTTCCGGAGCGTAAAAACGAGCGACTCGTAGATCCGCGACGGCTCGTGCGTGACGGGGCTGAAAGTCGCCGTCATAAGAATCCGCCAAGCAACCAAAAATCTCTACATTTTCTCCGCACATTATAGACATTTCACGCTGCTTCGCGAGCGGGCGGTAGCGAGTTTCCTATAGCACAAAGGTACTGTAGGAAACAATGGATTACAGTGATTATATGGCGGACTCTGAAAAGTATACTCCGTCGACGGTGAAAGTCGTCCAGAGACAAGACATTAAAAAAAAGTCCTTATTACACACAAGTTCCTTAGCAAGACTGTTACTATGTGAGAGAGCAAATAATTATTAGAGTTCGATAAGACATCCCAAGTAGTACCCTAAAGCACTGTAACCGACAATTAGACTCAATTGACTTTCTCGGTAGGAATAATCTTGATCAAGCATACACGAGATATCAATCTAACCCTTAGTACCTTTTACAGATTGTATCTCTACACCGAATGCCAAAAAATCCCTAGGATGACAAAATGAAAAGTTCTTGCCAAGAAGAAGTCCAGGTGCGTAACGTTCTGCACAGTGCGAGGGGATACCCAATGCTTTCCTAAGGGTGTAACAGCATGCAGGATGTCGCATTTCACCGTGCCATAACAATGCGGAAATTATTTCTTTTCCCACGATCGATCGATCCGCCATACCAAGGAAGGAGGGGTTGACCGAGGATTCCGGCAGTAGTTTGTGTAATTTCGTCTGGGTCCCGACATTCGATTCGAGAGCCAGGTGGTATCGTTCGGACTCTGGAGTTCATGGAGGAGTCCAGGGTAGACGCAGTGGGGTTGAAGAGTGGTATACGAGAGAGAGAGAGGAAGAGAAAGAGAGTGAGAGTCGGAATGGAAAGAGAAGAGAGAGGAGAGACTAGAGAGTGGTACAGTGAGGGAGCGATGTACGTAGTGGGAGAAAGGATGAACAGGGGAGTCAGGAGTGTCCCGGGAATGAGAGAGGAAGACAGGGTCCTTCACCCGAGCCAACGAACGCTAGCCTGGCTCCGTCTTGCCTGTCTACAGGCTGCCTGAAACTGGCTGACCAAAAGCCTGAAGAGCCTGACAGTCGAACTTTCCTGTATAGTCACTCCTCGAATAGATCTTGAAACATTTTGCCAATATCAATGGTAGTTAATACTAAGTTTGTATATAGATACTGAGTACATTGATGATAACTGTACAGAGCTCTATGTATCTGTACACACTGTACAAGTATTCATCCCTTACTTCATTTTCCTGTACAGATACCATCAGGGTGCACAAAAGTTTCCTTCAATGCGACCGGCCAGATCCTGATACACATGTTTCTGCACTTCACTGAATTCACCTGAATGCGATATGTCTACATGCAAGTTTAGATGATTTCCATGGTGCACTATTCATCCGTGCCATTAGACATGATGTTATTCTATTGAAAATGAAAAGCAATTAAAGTTACAGAATTACATAAAGTGTTTATCCTTCCTTAGGTATCTCTGGTTACTAAAGATCTTGACAATGGTCGTCCAACCAAGAGCACTTGTGTAATCATATGAAGATGAATGAGAATTGTTATGGAAGTGTGATTAGCCAGAGTTACTTTAAGTAGCGTTACTTTACCTCTTTAGTCTATTAAGGTCCACCTGGATATTTAGGAAATCTTGTCTTTTCCTTAATTAAGTACCAATAATTTACTTGAGACTCGACCGCCTTCCTGATTACAGATAATCTAACGAGGGTCCATGACACCTTTATATCTAGAGAAAGAAATTTTTTGATTACTATGAACTCTTGGTATAACTTAATTGATGGATATTACAGATTATGGTGGTTGGATGTTGGAATTGTAACTATGTGTGTGTGTGTGTGTGTATACATATGTACGAGGTGTATAGATATTTGACTGCAGAACTCAACGGAACGATGGCTGTACGGGCATCGCAAATTCGCATCGGCCATCAGCCGGTGCCAATAACGTACCAAAGCAGATGGGAGACGGGAGCAGGAGGGCAGTTTTACTGTCTACAGGGCCGCCTCCATTAGCCAGAGTGCCCTGGCACTCGTTAAACCTCCCGCAGAGAGAAAAATGACGAACGACTGATTCTCTGACGATTTTGTCATGTGAATTTGACCACCCTTTATATTACCCACAGTGAGAATAATTTTACACTATAGAACTGTACCGTGGAAAACTTATAGCACGATGACAAAAAATGTCGAAGTTAGCAGTGCCTTATATATTAGCTTTGAATCAGAGAATCATAGGCATTAAATTTAAGTTAATCGAACCAAAAAAAGTTATCGACTATTCACGTTAGGTCGACAGTTACTAAAGTAACTGTGGCTGATCGTTTTTTGTAAGTCGCTCGCATGGCTCCGTTAATGAAAATAAAATTGAAGTCTTACCGAGCAGGTGGGTGAATTTTTGCAGAGCAGGGCTCAGCATGCCTGCGCCACGTCTGGGGCTTTATGCCACCGTGCGAAGAGCATGTCTGCTCGCGACCAAAGGACACGTGTGTGTTTCCGCATACGACTTTAGTCCTATCCGGCGTTGTTATATTCACCGTGCAGAAAACATTGTCCCCGACTGCTCGCCGCGTGCTTTTTCAAGATTCTCTCGTAGGGCGACCTAATGCCGGTCTCTCGTTATTCTTCATGAATGTATAAAAAGAAAAGAACAAATTTTTTAATTCAACCTATACGAATAGTCCTGAAAATTTGGATAAATTAATACAACTCGTTTTGACAGGTCACGTACAATGTGTTTTAGATATTCATTTTGTGTATAGATTATTAAAACGGTACGCGATTCTTGTACCGCAGCCATTTTTTTTTCAAAAAATAGTAACGGTTTCGTACTATAAAAAACATTCCAGCAATTTTTTTCATGACAAACGCGCAACGTCCGATGATCAAACAATTAACTCAAAACATGTCGAATGACAAACGATGAGCATTGAATTTCGAAACTATTTTTAGCACGAGAAAAAGAGCCTGACGACCTTGAGCAACGATGATGACCTTTTACGTCACTGTCAGTGGTTCTCCTATCACAGAGAGAAAGTAAAGGGATAAAAGTTATCACTCGGTGAATTTAATGTCGAGTGAACTCCGCCTGATACGTATCTAACGTATCAAATAAAATTAAAAAAGATGTCAAAATCGAATAACAGCGTAACTTCCTTTTCTAATTTATGTTCGAAATATTGACAAGTCAATGAGGATGATATTGTCCGACGCAGGCGCGATGGATCGCGAATCAAAGATGGCGTCGATCTTTACACGTATATTACCCGTGGGACGTCGAGGAGGCGTATCCTCGAAAACGGGTGACGTCGTTTCGGGAAAAGATCCTGTTAGCGCGACAATGCTGGTATAAATACCTTGTTACGGGCGTGCATGCTGATTTCAATGTGTCTGCCAGCCTTCGGGTTCTCTATAATTACTCCTCGCGGGAAACCAGTGCGTGAAGAGACAGTCAAGAGAACAGGATAAAGAATGGAGTGATAGAGACACGTGAACGGACAGAAAGAGAGAGAGAGAGAGAGAGAGGACTTGAAAATCCTTTTCTTTTTCTACCATCACGTATCTCTAGGGTGTGCTAGGAATTCTGAAGAACATTCACAGCCAGGAAGGACGTCCTCTCTATCCACTGATCATCATATGTACACATATAGTAATATAGAGACATATTCTTTTTGAACTTCTCCTAACGGCCACTTTTTCGTATCGAGTCGAAATTAACTTTGGAATCTACGCAAAAGATGGCGACAGTGGGCGGACTCTACTCGGTCTCGCAATAACTCGTGGAATTGTAATTTCCGAACGTTCACGAGTACCACGGATGACTTCGGTGACAATGGAGTCCTATATCCCCTAGGCTATCATAGTACAGCTCGTGTATGTAGGAATGGACGAAGTATATATGTGAATTGGTCATTGTCTTCCTTGAGTACATGCGTATACACATCTGGCATTCTGTCTATGCTCAGTAATATGCTGTGTACATGTCTGTACGATATATACAGTGATACGCCAGTAACTAAGAGTGATACTGCTACTCAATTTATTAACTGTAATTTAAGTATGGCTAATGGACAGCTCTGGAGTACTGAGAGGCATAGTTATAGAAACTGGCATTTGGAAGATAGAAGGTTGACTATGTGAATTACTAGAAATGAAGAAAGTAAGAGAGAGAGGAGGGTACTCGTTGATTTTAACAAAAGAAAGTATTTCTATCTTCTCGGCGAGGGAGACAGGAAGGTCCTATCTACGAGGTGCAAAGCGATCTCGTGTCATGAAAGAAATTGAAGAAAGGAACAAAATCAAAAGTAAAACGTAAAATTCAAGTGTACGGTATTTATATTTAAAATTAATTAGGAGAATATTGTAAATAATGTATTTCAGGGGTGAGAAGATTAGGACTGAAAGGAGTTCATCAATATTTATAAAGGACTTATGGATCCTTGCGACAGAGAGCAATGCTTAACGTGTCAATATAATAGAGTTCGAGTGTTATTGGTAAATATAATTGTTAATAAATTACGTCATCGTCTTTTCGAATCAGACGATCGATGTTTCCATAACGGAACGTAGTCCAGCTTGGCGAAAAAGGAAAGACTGGACGAAATAAAGAAAGAGAGGAAAAGAAGTAAGTAGTATAAGATTTGAGAATCTGGGGAGGGTAAGTGGGGTTTGGGACTCTGCCCTGGCCTCCCCGAAGCCCCCAGTGGTTCCTGCTGCGTCGTCTGGCCAGACTTACCCAACGGTTCTTATTGTTCAGCTTTTGCCATTGCCCGTCATCCTCCGTAGACTGGGTGCAGCGACTCCTTCGGCTCCCACAGACACAGACTCCTCTATTAATGGGCTTTAATTAAGAAATACTCGAATGATTCGCTTGCGTAGTCCGTTGAGCATTTCTAGAACCCTCTGAGAACCGGATTGGCATTGTCCGCCATATAACCCGGTCTGGCAATGTAATTCTTACCAAAAGTCTCTAGGTGTACCTGCCGTAAACTGGACTCCTTGTCATTGGTCGGACCTTTCTCAAAGCTTCTCCATTCCACTACGTGAATCAATGGTACAGAGACGTTAAAGTCAGAGTTCTCGGATAATAATCTTTACTTATCTCGAATAATTATGCAGTAGGACTTATTGACTGCAGATGATACACGACATGGAATATAACGAGGAAGCCATTGGAACACACAATGGAGCCAAGAGTGATAAAGAAATTGATAAAAATTTTAACTATGAAACGTCACAAGATCACCGGAAGTGATTTGCATCTGCATAGTCGTGCTAGGCTCTAACTACATGACCTTTCTTCTTCCTTCGACGCCTTTAATATTAACAAGAGAAACCGTGGACCTTGTACAGGACATGCACGCTCCTTTCTCTCCCTCGCGAAGGAGCATCGAACCGTGCGTCTCTCGTCCAGGACAAAGTTTAGACATCGTGCGGATGTCCAATGGTGGTAGGTGAGAGAAAGGAGGCGAGTTAAAAGAAGAAAAAGGAGCATTGCCAATGCAGTGATATGCAGCGGCAGCATGCAGTGGCGCCGAAAGTGCAATGCGGTGCGCCGGAACGACGGCGTCGGCGTCGGGCGTGGCGGAAAACTGACCTCGCCTCGTCCTACCCGGCTGCCCCTTTACGACCGAAGTAACCCCCACTTCTGATATATGCCGGCTGTCGCTACCCCCCACTATTGTAAGATCGGACGATGCTACTCCCCCTCATACTGCAAGTCCAACTAGTCCCTGTGACTACTCATAGTAGCAATGTGCGCCAATCGCTAGCCCCCCCCCCGCCCCCGCCCCACTACAAATATTAGCTTCTAGATGGGCAGCGCTACCTGTCCCATCGCTATCCCCTCTATTCTTGCTCCTAGTCAACCCCCCCACCCGTCCAGACTCACTCCACCAAAGGATTGCCAGACAGCAGTCTGGCTGTCTGGTTGCTGGGCAACGCGCCACTGGCCGCCGTCGATGAGAGGGTGCATCTAGTGATGGCTTTGAACTACCTGCGAGCATGAACAAAATTTCTATTCAATGATATACTATGTCTATGTCAGTATCCAGCTGTTTCACGGTAACGTCCTATCTCCTGATCCGACTTGACAAAATGAAAACTAGCAGTAACCAACTTAACCAATGAAATTTTTACACGCGTCCATATGAGATTATTCAGCTTGTACGTTGATTTCAGGGACACAGACAGAGATTCTTTCTAGACGATAAAGGAACACACGGGCAATGCTACTTCTGATGTTAAATGTCCTACGAAGAAGGGAAGGACATATTGTGTCGTGACTTTCGAATCTCGATCCTTCCCAGAGTAGCGAGGAAGATTACGCCCATTAAACGCTTGAAATAATTACGAGTATTAATAACAAAGTCTCCGCCTCCTCCCACGGGAGATTCATACTCTCTCTTTTTCTTTCTCTTGATTTTCTTTCTCTACCTCGATCTCTCTTTGTCCAGGTCCGATGTCACGACGCCTGCATGTTAAAACGTGTGCCTCTCGGAACTCGATTCTCGGCCTGATACGGTGTACGTACGTCATTCTACATATGGTGGGTGTACGATCTATATGTATAGATGTATAAAATAATT
Organism: Calameuta pallipes; assembly: GCA_030142375.1. Lineage (NCBI taxonomy): Eukaryota > Metazoa > Arthropoda > Insecta > Hymenoptera > Cephidae > Calameuta > Calameuta pallipes. Next base: position 148,913 of record JARQSW010000118.1, read on the forward strand.
CAGTATGCGTATATGAGCGCGTGTTATACCGCGGAAAGCAGTGAATGGTACCATGGCCCCTGATATCATTTGACAATAGGCCTACACCGCTGGTATTTGTGAATGGCATGCGCCGGAAATGCACTTATTGGAAGAGCAGATATAACACGTGCGAGTGGGAGCTGGGAATATGGTGAAACTAGCGCCTATGTACGTTTATAGGAGGAAATTCGATGGAACGTCGAAAACACCAATGCGTATACGCCCATTGGACCTTATCGGTAATGCAGGAAATATCATGCATCCAGAAGCGTTGGACGGTTCAATAATTAACTGCCGTTGATACTTAAAACGACTATTTATAGTTACGGCGCCTTGAGGAGATGCAGATAGGGGCAGGAGTCGTCGAATAGACAAAACAGATGATAGAGTCTTGTGAAAAGGGAGACTATGGATTTCTAGGGAGAAGAAACAAAACGGACGATAAAAAAAAGAAGCCTGAAGCGTAGATAGAAGTGTACCCGGTAGTAACGGAAGACGATTAGTTAAGTAGTGAGAATTTGGACTATGAGAAATACAAGGTACGATAATAATTTTCAGGAATTTTTATACTCAGGAAATTGATCCTAGATAGGACTTCCGGTCTTCAGAATGGTATTTCGTTATCGTTAACTCAATGCTGCCTTAAGGAAAAACGATAGTGGCAAGGGCACTTGTGCTAGAATCTCCTTACACCTACGGCATTGACATTCCTTTGTTAGAAACCGATTTCCTGAAGCTGCAAAGCCCACCGAGTCGAGCTGACTCATATAACGCGTGAGTGACTCAAGCTTAGAGATTGCCAGCAATGTCCTGAGAACTTGGAGAAGACTTCACGGGACCCGAACCCAAAACCACTTTGCCGGCCATTCTTGTGCGTCCTCTGGCGTCCCTTTTATCCTGGATCGACATGGAAAAGAATACCCAGCGGATTCAGGACAGCTTCACCATGAAGAATTAACCTAGTCCGAACAGATCAGCTTAAGGATTTGGATAAAGCTCAAAAGTAGCTCACCTAATGGTAGTCGACTTGGAGAATAAAATTTAACCCAAGGAATTCCACGTCCAAGAGTCTTTGGGTATACTGGTAATGCTTGAAAAGAAAAATGGCGTGGGGGGCACCTGCACAGTTTATTAAGCCCTGGTACCAGTAACCATTTACTCAAATATTTCCGGTCCACCTTGCAAACCCACCACCACTTATGCCAGTAGCAGTACTGCTAACCTAGCAGCTGCTCCATTTTTACAAGACCCTATGGTTCACCAGGTAGCAGACCATCCTCTTCTATCAGGTACAAATTCCTAGCTTTTTTCCTTTCACGATTAAGGATCACCTCATTACACGTTTATAACTTAGCCTTTTTTTTGCGTCTGTTATACAGGAGGCGCGTCGATCGACTGATCTCTCCTCTTTCTCGTTCCTCTCTGTGGATACTCACTGTTAGGAATGATCAGAGTCGTTGAAAAATTGCGCGGGTAGAGGCGTAGAGAAAAAATGTCTTCGGGCGCCACACGGCTGCACCTTGAGACGGTCAGAGTCCGTTCTAACGACTTTTAGCTCATCCCGTACGTCATTCTGACTGTCCTGTCTATCTGTGAGTCAGCAGGCTGTGTTAGTCAGGCACAATCGTTGTGAATCACCTTCTGAGAGTGGAATGTCGGTGCGACGCTCATAGGTTGCATTCTTTTAAGGTTGCGCCGGACACTGTACATCTTGCCAATGTGGTGGACTTCGCGCTTCTGAGGCTCCCGAGTTTCTGCCTCTTGTCCTTAATGGAATGAGCAGAAAGAAAATCGTAACTATTGCAGTTGTAGATCATAGAGCCTACTACGTGGATCAAAATTTATCCAGACTCACTTGGATATCAGGATAAAAAGAATCCATTAACATTAAAAACAAAAAAAGACACAAAGAGGTCTACTTGTAAATGTACTGGGGAATTTCAAAAATTAATATTTCTATCTATAATTATATTAGAGTTATACCTGATCACATATGTAAGTATTGTCAAGTACTAACTATCGTGCCATGAACTGAATTAATGAAGCATAATCGTTGATTATTCTAATCACTGGAATTCGTATCGACGCCGTCATGTGAAATCTGATAAGAAAGATCCTTGAAATCAGATACCAGAGCAGAGTCAGTGAACATTTACTATGCATTGAGACGTGGACGTATCCTGGATATAGTATATGAAAACTTTAGTCTTACCATTAGTTTGCGCGTGAGATTCAGGTAGTTACTTTATAACTGATGTTTCGAGTTTTTATTAATCTTCTACATACGCTCTTATTTGCTTCTTTCTTCATTTCTCATACTTCCTCTTATTTCCTTTTCTCTTTTCTTTTTTTTTTCGTCAAGTCCAGTAATTGGATGGTTCGCTCGCGCTGCATAATTATTTACGATGAATAAATGCGGCTTCACGCATGCTCGGCCACCACGTGTGCTGGGCATATCCTGTTCGGGGTCGAACAGAAGAGCCAGTTAATGGATAATTAGTAGCTAATTGCAGAATCCATTGGATTGTTCGAGTTCACCGTGTAAATTATTTTATTAGCAAAATGACTAGAGCTTACCGACGTAGAAAATATTTTATTGAGGTAAAGGATAACTCAAGGTATTACGTACAATAGTGATTATCTTCTCTCTTTACGCGTACACTCAGCTACTAGTTATTATGCGAGTAAAAAAGTTGGAGAAGATTCACCATGGAGGAAGCTGACTTTGGTAGTCTTTTGACACGCCTTATAAACTTCGTTGTCGGATAGATGGCTCGCGAGCGTGTCTAATGGAGAATGAGAACGATATTGTCTTCTGCTGTGAGTCTCGCTTGACACAATATAAAAGTAGTTTCGAGAATGGGTTTTCCTGGAAGAAAAAAAAAACACGCGTGAATTCTCTTCGCGACGAATGGCGTGGAATAATCCCGATAGAGCGGACTCCTTGGGAATCGATAAACACCCAAGTGCAAATTCCTTTCAGTAAAGAAGTAAAATTACTCGTCGGCCTGCAAGTGAATCTGTCAGTGGCAGAGGTTCCCCTTATTAAAGTCAAATCTTCTCGGCAAGCTCGTTAGCGACCGTTGCAGCCTCCAGAGTAGCAGCAGGTCATCGATCATAAGTATTTATTTCCGATTGGGGCGCACGAAGTTTGTCAAGGAAAAACAAAATCGTTAATTGAAAGTGGCTCGGCGGTTTTTATATTAATTAAATGCTAGTGGAAAAAGTCTAGAACTGTTACGTCGTCTGTTTTATCGACGATCGAGAATGCGCTTGATGCTTTGTGTGAAATATCAAACCTATTGACGGTTGGAACGTTTGAATTTGATGGTGGAACAGATTTTAATGGCGAAGGGAGTTCGATAATTTCCCGTTTCTTTTACGGTGGCGCCACATACTGGAAAATGAAAGAATGTCGGTCGTTTAAATATTTTACTTTTCGCCTCTATTCACTGATTCATTTTATTGACTCGTTAATGACGTATCTCGTGGTTCTACCTTGGATAGTTAAAAAATATCACTTTATTTGAAGTTTGTCGATGATGCGTTATTACAAAAAAGAAAACGACAAGTAGCTCCCAGCGTAAATGCTAAACATGACGACATTCACCAAGGATTTGAAAACGCCATTGAATTTCCTGCGATTACCTTTACTTTTTCCTTTGTTTAAATCTTTATAATGACAATTAATAATGCTTGCTATCTCATCTCGATTACTTATCGATCTACAATCGTACGGTAACAATCCGCGAGAAAGTCGAGACGCGAAAAAAAAAAGCCTATGAAATTTATACGAGATACCGAATGAACAGCTTAAATACTTTACCATACATAAAGTATTTATGTAAAAATCACTTTAAAATCTTATAATCCCAATTCATTAAATTCTGTAACAATGACGCTCGTCCTGCATCTCGCGTTTAATTGAGCCATCGCCCAATGCGTCTCACAATCAAGAGATTATCCTAGCTCCCTAGGTCGACGATTTCATTCCGGAAAATATTTTAAAAAAAGAAAAAAAGAATGACGCTATCACGTATATAATACATGCGCGGATCTTACGTAATACATTGACAGAGCATAGAAAATAATATAAAATTTCCATGGAGAATTTTTCAAGCTCCTCGCAGCACACAGTATTTTATCTTGCTTGTTGTTTTTCACAGTTTCTTCGTAAAGCATGATGATCACTCGTACGCGTGTTCATCAAATCTACCCTTGGATTAGCCGCTAATTAACTACGTGTCGTTCGCAAAGCACATCTCGGTGGACCGGATCGACATGATTAAATAAATTGCTATATATCAGACTCGTGACTAGGTGATACCTAAAAGAATGATAGGTAAAACACGAAATATGGAGTCTACCTTGATATTAATAAGTCAGTTATTAAAAAGTCATCAGCGATCATATCACGAGAGTCGTAAGAATTAATAATGTCTAGTCACGACTTATAAAGGGACGCGATTAAATGGTGCAGCGCATAACTTCTTGAACCCCAATGACTCGAGCGACGTTCGGCAAATTGAAATAGTTGCGAAAGTCCGTGTCTTTAGTCATTTCTTTTTCCTTGATTTTCATCAAACAATTATTCCTAGATTAAGATTGCACAACTGAGAGACACGATCGAAACCTCGGTGTTGCGCGTGCGCAGAAGAAGAAGTTGTACTCGTAGGTAAATAATAAAAAGGGAAAAGAATGATTAATGATTGAATTAAAAAAAAATAAAGAAAAAAAAAGGTGGAAGTGCCGTGAAAGAACAAAAAAAATGAAAGTTTACCTGCGACAATCGCAAGAAATATTCTAAACTGCCAGTACAGCGAATTATCGAGTTTGTCTTTTCTGTCGTTTAAAAATATCCACACGAGTATACTTTGCGTGCGAGATGTACGGCTAAGGACAACGTTGTCATCATCGTCGTCGTCGTCATCAACATCATTGTCATCATCATCATCATCATCATCCTTCTTACGGCGCTTAACGTTGCGAATTACATATATATGTACAACGCTGACTCCTCATTCGTACAGTGTTATCATCGACATCCCAACCCACTATATCATTCATAGTGATGGCTTCGAAGAGAGTTTTGGTAGAGCTTCGTTGCCCGTAACTCGCGGACATCACTTTGTATTTATAAGTTTATTTCTTCTTATCGTCCCACAGGTGAGCGCAGACGCGTCAACGGAAGAGACGAGCGAAATTGCGGAGTGCGTGGCTTACCGTTTTTGAGGAATCCGCTCTGAAAAATGGAGCAGTAGAAAAAGATATTAAAATGTCGGCTTGGCTTGTGTTGATCGCAGACTCCGGTTATCGTGTAAATTACCTTGTGACTGTATTGTGAAATTCTAAAAGTTGGTCAGGAGTAGCCGTGGGTGCACCTCCGACATTTTGTGTAGGCATTGCTTTGATGGCTTCTTCCAGCCATTTTGATACAAGCTTAAAAAATATTTGTTCAGTACAAATTGATGAGTTTCATGTTAACTACGGGTAAGGGAATTTTTTTTCTTACCTCTCTGTCGAAGGATATTAGTTCGACGATAACGTCAGCTACGTCGGAGAGCATATAAGAGTGTAAAGAAAATACAGAAGCGTGTAGTAACCTGGCGACTAAGGATTGTCCTTCCTTTCTCACTATTTCTTGCACCAGTTGTCGTCTTATCGCAAAGTCCGACCGGTTCTAAAGAAAAACACGTTATACAGTTAGGAGCGTTAGGGTTAAATGTCACCAGGGTTTCCCTGAACCAGGTATGCTTGATACATACCTCATGGTTACAACCGCTGTGAAGTAAGTCGTAGAAGAATTTCATGACGGAGGCATTGGCATCTCTGTGATCCAAGCTGCAGGCGAGGAGAGCGCACTCGACGATACTGCCAAGGGCGGCAGAATGTAGAAATGCAACTGGTGCTCTTTGTAAAAATCTGAGGAAAGTCATTAGTTTCATTTGATAATGGTATTGCAAGTATTTTTTGTATTTCATGAAAGAGCTTACCTGGCGCATAAACGAAACAGATCATCCACTGTGTCTGGATGATTTTTAAGACCATCAGGATGCTGAAGAATCGTGAAAGTGGGACCGATGAAAGCTTCCAACATCCCCAATAAGCCTGGGACGCAATCTATGTCACTTGCATACTCATCTACCAAGATGGAACCGAGGTACAGGAAACAACTGTGTTGATGGGCTGCGTAAAGCTCCACAATCTAATAAATTAAATATTACTAGTATTATCTATTGAGGTTAAGTATTTATGCAAGACTGGCATTTCCACTATACCTGTTTTACAAGAGGTTCTAAGAGGTGAGCTGAATGTTTTCCTACACAGCGAACTGCAAACCTCAAGCATCGACAGCATCTTTCCATGAGTCTTGTGTCGTTTTGATAAGTGTTACATGCATTGGATAGTACTGGCCACATCTGTTTAATAAATCATTATAAATATATTGTACGCTATGCCATAATCAATTCAAAAAAATATTTGACATGCTGATGAATTACCTCAGTAATGACACTTTGACATGGGTGAGGTTCGTTAGGATTCTCAATTCGAGGATTCGTATGTCTGAATATAGCTGCAAGCCTGTCCAGCCAAATCATGGGATCAGTCTTGGTGCCTCTCTCTATAGGAATTCCTCGAGACTCCATGAGTTCGCACAAGGGTCTCGCCTGGAACCAGCACAGTTCCTTCATCGCTGGTGCGATCTCATCTTTTGGCATTCTAGCCAGAGTACTGGACACTCCTGATTAATAAATGGAAGGTTATTATAAGAGAACAGCTCACATAAATTATACACTAGGAATAAGAATATACCTTTCAGGAGCACTATAGCTGCCTCGTTACTGATGGCAAAATTATCCAAGGAACGTGCTATTTGTAAAAGACCCTGGAAGTGGGCAGCCATATGTAACGGACAAGCCGCGCAGATACTTTGTAGAGCACGGGAAGCTGCATTTCCTAATCCTCTTTGGTTGAGACATGCTAGTAGAAAATTTAGTACTGGTTCTGAAAGAAAGAAAATCACATTCAATTTTAAGAGCTTACGAAATCAAAGATTACTTGTCATTAGATTTTACCTAAAGACTGTGGATGCTTTTCGATCCATTCGCATAATTCCCCAAGTAAAAGAATACTCGTATGTCGTACTGCTATATGAGCATTTTCAGGTAGATTCAAAATGGCTTCAACCACCTTCGGTACTACGTCATTTTCTTCCCTGCTTGAACGTAAATAACAACAATAGAAGACAAATGTACATAATAACAGCTAGTAAGTATGCAGCTAGAAAAGCAACTTACGGTAGAATATTTTTTGCGACTGCCTGCATAACAAAAAGTGCAGCTTCTGTCGAATCCCAGGTAGGTGGATGTGCTGGTTGTCCCTGTGGTCCAGGACCACCAGTCAAGGTCGAGAACATTTGACGGAAACAGTGACTACTACCAACAACAAATACTACGTCCTTGATTAATTCTGACACTCGTCCTCGAAAATCTGCAAATTCTTCTCCACCACCACCCTCTTCGACAAGTCCCAGCTAATCGAATAAATATTATATATTGATTATTCTGCTTCGGTATATCCAGAGCATTGTTTAAGAAATTCAAGAAAACTAACTTGATCAGGCTCCATTTGACAGTGCCTGCACAAAGCTGCGATAAGTCTCTCTATGTGAGGTTTAAAGACAGAATTGAGGTCGTCACTGTTCCTTTGATATAGAACTTCGGATAAACGATACCATAGATTGAAGGTTATTTCCGCCACCTTGAAGTTTCATATCGTTATAGCACATATGATTGATTTTCCTTTGCAGTAATAAAGTTTAAGATATTTACCTCATAGTCGTGATGACCAACGCACATGAGAACAAGATCAAGTATTTTAATAGCATAATGTTGTTTACCACCCACGCTACCATGGACCATAGTTTCCAGGAAAGTTTCCGCAAGTTCAGTGAATATCCGACAGTAGTTCATAGACCTGCAGAGTAATATTCCACTATGTTCATTAGGTGTGAACAGTTGTACAAATGTTAAGGATACGTGAAGAGGATAGATTACTTATCCATGTCTTCATGTGCCACGGATAAATGATACGGTTGTTCGAGGGTTGTGACACTTGTAAAGAGGCACAACTGAAGCTGTTGAAGTTGCGCCTCTAATTCGGTGTTGTGACCACGATTGCAACTGCTCTCTTGTTCAAGAGCTTGTAGTATAATGCAGACGCAATCAGTCGCAGCTTCGTGTAGTTGGGAACTGGCCATATGATTGCCTAGTACCTGTGTCAGGAAGATTCATAATGTCTTTAATTTGCTTTCACGTGGAAATTAAGTTAGCGATTAATAAAGAAATTGTGTCTACCTGAAAGGCGTAAGCTACAATATCACTGGAAGGGACAGCCTGCAGGGAAATTGCATGTACAATTGTCCAACTTGTAAAACAACGGAGTATTCGTACGTGAATTTGTACATTGTCTCCGCCATTTTTTAAACACATTTTCTGAAAAGATTGTGAAGATATACTTAGGATATTAAACTATACTTGTACTTAGGGACAAATAGAAATTACATTGGGGATGAATCGAAAGAACATATATCAAAGAGAAGCAATGGCAAAAGGTGAAATCGAAAGGTTAAGAGGAAAGGCTATGCATGTGTGGAAAATGTTTGAGGCAACGGTTAAGGAGGCAGAGAGGTCAGAGGGATGCTAAAAACAAAGAAGTCGGTTACGTAAAATGAAACCAGTTGATAAGATGTTTGTAACCAGTGAGGTACTTGAACGGAGACAAGTGAGAAAAGATTTTTTTATAGAAGGTACGGAAGATTAGAGGCAAATAAATACTAGGTGGACAAAACAAGAGAAGGAGTAGAGCAAAGGGGTGATAAGGTAGGTAATATGATCTGTGTAGTGTGGAATAGACTGTATGAACTATATACTACCGTTATGTCGATGATATTCATAATTTACATACCAGGAACTCCATAACTGTTTCTGCACTCGCGGTCAAGTCCATTAAAATATGTTGCCGCCTATTGGCTCCTAATCTAAAGTGAAGTTTTATGAGATATATTAGACTGAAGTTTGATATTTATTATAATCACACGAACCTGAGAGATCGAGCGTTAACTTCTTCTGGAAGAACAATCATAACTTCAAGCAACGGCCACAAACTGGATGTATTACCACCAAACCTATTTATTAAATCTACTACTGGTTTTTGCCAGGAGGACATTTGTAGCGTGAGGTCTGCTAAAGCTAGACATAGCTGCAAGCAAAAAATAAATTGATAATTTTTTAAAATATATATAAATAACTTCCTTTCTAGCTGAAACAAACCTGTGTAACGATAACAGTATTAGTATGTTCGTTGATTTGAGATATGTGCTCCATTAAAGAGTCTCTCAGTGATACGTGAGCTTCAGTTGGCAATTCATGAAAGGACAACTGGATTTTTGTACGCATAGTCTGTGCAGCGAAGTAACACGACTCCAAGTCTCTCTTTTGTTGGAGCATTTCGTCTGCCACCTTCCATGCATATACCTGAAAAATAAAAACCAAAATAAATGCATAAACAAAATATTTATTAAGGAAGTACTAATTACTACAGCAATACAAAGTAACGGATATTCTCACTCGTATGAATGAACTTCCACAGCCTAACAAACATATATATTTATCCACATCACACCCACGTACAGAAAGGTATTTTTACAACACGATACTTTAAAATAACGTCGTTAAATAACAGAGTAGACTCGAATACGAGGTTAGCATTCTGGATCAAAACATACAGCAATATTACAAACGTGTATGCAAAGTGGCAATGTAATAATCAATTATTGGGTGACAGGACTAGTTTATCAAGGGGGAATTACAGAATCAATCGCTAAAGCCAAAGCTGAATAAACGTGCCAAGAAGAAATAAAGGGAAACTCACCGATCTTTGTAATTCGCCCAACCATAGTGATGCCTTTTCCTTTTCCAACGTATCCGGATTGTTGTACAACGAGTAGACTGCCTGATAAACAGTCTCTAATGCGGGTGGCGAGTCCATGCTTTAGAATATTACAGCTTCCCGTACGATCTCCATGCAGTAAAATCTCTCTGACAACAATTTCGCTGGCGTTGTTCTACGTACGATGTCGGTCATCACGTCCGGGAAAATCTACCGCCACAGCGCCGGTACAACTAGTGGCACGCGGTATGTTTCTTCAGTTTCTGCTTTACTGATTGAGACTTTACGTGGCAGTTGGATTCATTAATCTTTATATAATTAATAGATATTTTCATTGAATAATAAAGATATGAAAAATGCTACCTCTTGTCTGCGAAAATTTTCTGGGATTGTAAATTTATTGCGACGTCAAGAAGTCATTGAATAATAGATGTCATTTTGCACCCTTTACCCGGTTGATAATGTCGCCATAAATATTTGAAGCCTTTAATTTAGTCACAGCCTTGAACACGTGATAAAAGACGCGCGTTTCTGTCACTTTGAAGATATTTGAGAACTAATATAAAAGAAATTGGTGAATATATCTTTACAGTGAGAACAGAGCTGTGGAGCCATTCGGGCAAAATTGCATGAGGAATTATCTAAATTAAGCGGATTGGCGGATTCCTTTTTAGGAATGAATTAACACAATTATAAATCTGTTCGTTAGACTATTATATGCAAGTCGTTACCGTGATATTGAAGAACTTTGTTGTAGCTCGAAATATAAGATGAGATTAAACCAATTTAGTAAAACCGTAAAATTTTCAGGGTTCAAGAATTCTTTTGTTTTTTTTTCAGATATATATAATATATGCAGCTTACATTACGTTGTTGAGGAGAATACTAAGGAAATTAATCAAATATACTAAAGTATTTAGAAACTATTAGCAGACCTTCAAAATAGGGAGCCATGCATGATTTTCAATGGCGCCGAATGTGTACCTGCGCATGAGGCCGGCCGTACTTAACCAACGAATGTATTTCGATGCTGTCAAACTACATGTTTGACATAATACGTAAGAGGGTAATAAAAGAAGGGCGTTCGATATAATGAGTGATTATAATATTCCAATTATTGAGCCTACCATTGATTACACACAGGTTTGTATTTTGATATTTATGAATTTCATATTGTATCTAATGTAGTAGTGGTTGTGATGTAATTTTTTTACTTGCAGGTTCCTGCCATACATCAGAAGAGAACTATTGCCTTTATTAATCATTTTATCGTACACACTGTCACGTTTTTGAATAAATTTGCACTATCATGTGAAGAAAGATTGTTCGAGTTTGAGAATAAATTGCAGAGAGTAGAGGCTTCGCTGCAACTTCTTGAGTCGAGGGTATAATATTAAGGTTTACCTTTTATGAGCAGAATTCTACATGAGAAGTGATAAGGGAAATTTGGCATTTTTTTTTGAATAGCTGTCTTCCATACCAGGCCTAAAAGAAACACCAGATCATCAGGAAGATGTTAAGGTACAAAACGAAGAGGTGAAGAATGAAGAGATTTTGGAGCAGACAGTAGACGAACCTGATAGCAATGAAATTAAAGTTGAGGAACCAGAGAGTGACAAACAACCTATCAAAGAAGATCCTATATATGGAAAATATTTTAAAATGCTGCACGTAGGAGTTCCTAGGCCAGCAATCAAGTTGAAGATGCAACAGGAAGGACTAGATCCATCACTTTTAGAGTAAGTTCTTGTAAAGAGATGCATTCTTTAATTGTAACTAGTTGCATTTTTGTATAAGTTATGTTTTAGTTTTATATTAGAGAAAATGATTTCAACAGGTATATGATAATGTTTAACGATAGAACATTTCATGATTTTCATTTGATTAATTTTGAATGCTATTCTACTTACAGTGATCCACAACTGTTGGTTCCGAAAGCAAAACCTGATGCACTAGGTGAAAGTGCAAAAGATGACTGATTACTTTATCGATAACCATGTACATCAGGGAAAAAATAAGTGCAATGTATGTATTTTTGCATTATACAAGGTACGTTAATAAATAAAACCATTTTACAAATCCTCCCAGATTTATTTTTCTTTTCTTAATACACCCAAATGCATAATATTTAGAGATATTTAGAACTGGATCATCTGTCCCTGTAATTAATAAGATATATACAAATTAGTCATTGACAATAAGAACTAAATTATACTTATATTGCATACAAAAATCTAAGTCATCAATTGCATAAATAACCAAATGAATACATACCTTCCTCTTCTTATCACCTCCCAGCTCGAAATGTTTGCAACGCTTCAAAGGAATTTGCTTCCTATATTTGCATTCAGTGCATTCCATCCTCAATACAATTTTCTTGGTTGTCTTTGCCTGAAGTTACCAAATAAAACAAAATTATGCTTCTGCTTCAAAGATTGCACTCTATAATTCTTTTAATAGCTCTGTAATATACCTTCTTACGGAAAATAGGCTTGGTTTGTCCACCAAAACCTTGCTGCTTACGGTCGTAACGTCTACGACCCTGAGAAGCATGCCTTTCCTTGCTTTTCTTATATTGAGTCACTTTATGTGGCTTGTGCACTTTGCACTTTTTGCAAAAAGTGCGTCTTTGTTTGGGAACGTTCACCTGTAAACAAAATATTTTAGTATTATTCACTGTAATCTTCACATAAATACCTGTTATTCACAAAGTATTTTGCATTCCCATAAAATCTATTATTTACTACAAATTGGCAGGATTACATTATCTATGCAATATAAAATTAGCATGACTTATAAGCAGCATAGTTAACATTACAAATAGCTCTTTAGATTTAGCTGATATAATATCAAAAATACTGAATTTCATGTATTGCATGTTTTGAGGTTATACTCGTCTGTCATGTTATGAAGGTACAGTTCACACAAAATTAAAAAATACCCAATAGAACATTCAGTAAATTCATCACTTATATTAAAACCGTTATCAATATTAGCTGTTTTCCAAGGATTAGCACAATTTCAACAGATAATAAAAGGCTCACAGAAAATATGAAAATACCTACCATCTTTGATGTTTGGGAGAAAAGGGAAGTGAACGTCTGAATCGGAAGTTGACGTCCATGCAGCAGTGTGCGCATGCGCGTTGTACCAAAGTGACGTATGAATTTCAGAAAAGTTTACACCTTTTCACCGTTTCCTCTTTTTCTCCCAAAGTTGATGCAATACTGAATGTCAAAGTATAAACAATATTAACGTCCCACGCAGATTTAAAATATATATTAGTAATATATTTCCATGAAAACATTCCCTAGTTTATTCACGTGAGACGCCACCAGCGATCTTTCACGTATACGCCGTGAAACAGGTACTGATAAAAATTCATAAGAAATAAGAATCATAATACATAAATTCCAACGATATAACATCGTTATCACTTTTAAAAGATCCTAAGAACATTGACTTTAATAATATTGTTAATATATCGGCATTTCCCTAAAAAGAATCTATTAAAAATTTTTCGAGCCTTCCATGACACGTTTGTCCAATGTAACGTATCATTAAATATACAAGAAAATTCATAAACGTATGACAAGATAACGTAGTTGAAATATCATTATCGTTACTAATTGATTCCAAAGAAAAAAAAAAGAAATTCTGTCATTGGCGTCGTGGTAGTCCTTCGTTCAAGTTGAAGGTAGCCATTAAAAGGAGTCACAATACTGACTGATACTTACACGACGGAAGTCGATGTCCAAGAACGAAAGATAATATTCTAGAAAATTCCGAAACATTGCAAAGAGATTATTTTAAAAATATACGATAAGCGGAAAAATGATGATAACGACTGTTACGAAGAAAACATATGTAATACGTAACGTTTGTGAAAATCATGCGAAACACAGTCAAAATTTTCTAGTGGTAATCATGTTGCGTCGGGTTACAAGAAACGTATATGCACATATCCATATCTAAAAAGTATCGTATATTGGGGCGGCATATATATGAATATAGTAAAATAAATAAAGAATACGATACGATACAATTAAATCAATAAAACAGAAAAAGATACTAGCTCCAGATAGACAGAAGGAAGAGTATTTCGAGCGGGATATTTATCGATTTTTCAGGTACAGGGTGTCCAAAAGCGCGTGGACGGATCGCAGCGCCAGAGCTTATTTGAATCGAGCGACGTAGCCTCGAAGCAGACATACTTCATGCTCCACGTACTCTCAAACCCCTCGTCTTTAAACAAAATGAATTTTATTCATATAGAAGAAAAGGGATTTGGTAACGAGAGCAAACGTACAATTAAACGAATATCATGCGGGATCTCCATACGTTAGGTTATCGGCAGTGGGACGTTCGAAAGACGTTAAACGTTCTTAGCCAATCAGCTATTTATCGAGTTTCAAACCCGCGCCATCTTCATTTTTGAACAAAGCCAGGTTGGACGTGCTAGGAGCGAGTCGAGATCGGGTAGTAGTCCGCTTTCCGCTATTCGCGCCACAGTCGTCGGCACACGCCACTCTCCGTTCCTGACTGGTTGTTCTCTGTCTCGCCCTTCCTCTCTCTTACTATTTTCCCCTTCTCGAACAAACCAACTTTGAAACCCCCACCCCCCATAGGCTACTACCGCCGCCTCCACCGACGGTACCCCTGAAGCTACCAATACCGTGAATCCCTTCCTCTATTCCCAACTACCCCACCACGGGTTTTGGCCTGACGACGCTGCTCTCTTGGGCATTTCGCCGGAAACCGACGCCGCGCGAGGACGCACGGACGCAAAACTCCAACGCGAACGCACGACGATTGTCGCTTCTACGACGACTCTTACTCTTCTCCCGCTTGTCCATAACCGTGCGCTCTCCTTCTCTCTCTCTCTCTCTCGCTCGCTCACTCTCTCCCTCCCTCCCTCCTTGTTTCACTTGGTGTTACACTGTCGCGGCATACACGCTCCTGCTCTGTCGGAGTAACACGTTCGGCAAGGAAGAGGACGACACGCAGGCATCGGTTTCGACGACGCAGCATACCACGCACACGCCATGAGTACCAAGGAAAACAACGAGGTTGCTGTAGAGAAGGTGACGGAGAACGACAAGGCGTCTGCTGACGCTAAGTGTGAGATCAAGGGAATCAAGAGGCCAGCCGAGGTGAGTTACCAGTGAATTTATATCTCTACGACTTCGAGTCTTGTTATGTATTTGGAAGTGTGTCTCGTGTTCGGAGCATCTTTACTACGTGTGTTTCTTCGTTATTCATCACAATCGTCGTTACGTCGTTGTCGCTCATTGTGAATCACATCGTGTTCCTCGTTACAATTATTGGCTGCAGTTGCGTATCGCAAAGTTGCGTAAAGTGAACACGGGTCGCGTAACGGAGTTACGCGAGCGAATGATCTTGGACATGTGTGAGGGGAGAATGCCGGCCGGCGTTTTCCCAGCGACTCCATTTTTCGAGCTCGCGGCGTTCGTCGCTCTCCCTCGCGTGTTCTTACGTAGCTTGGAGGCCACTCACGAGCAGCGTAGAGCCCGCCATCCTGGACGACCTAAAACAATCTCCATTAACCATCTTTCGCGTGAGGATGTTTATTGGCATTTTTATCAATCATTCATTGTCACGATTGTCGTACAGTATTTGTTAAATGAACGTTACGAATTTCGAGTACCCGGTTGATCACCTCTGTTCGCTTACAATTCCGTCATCTATAATTACCGATCTGGATTCGAATTGCGCCGGCACCGGACGCGCGTCGTGTGCTCTGCCGATATCTCAGCGTAATACCGAGCTTATGCATTCCACCATGTGCTTCGCGTGATTATAAATTTTCGACGAAAATTCTATTTCTCCGAAGCCAGTCGTAATCCATAATATACTTTTGAATAACGCGTAAAGATCAAGCTCGTATATCGAGGGACGCCATTTTCCCGCATCGCTGTCATCGATAGGTATTCTTTGCCGGAAAAGCCAGACCTCCCGCGCATTTTTCCGGGCGTCGTACTCATGGCGCCCATGTAATCTAGTCCGCGTCTTTCCTGCTTTCCGTTTTAATTAATTGTTCGATCATTCTTTACTGAATGGCCGTGGGGAGTCTCTCTCTCGATCCTTACTCTAGAATTTATTCATCGATCCAGAAGTCTCCTTCTCTCACTTTTACCTTCCCCCCTCTCTTTCTCCCTCCCTCTCTCTGACTCGTTCAAATATACTATATTCTGGATAGCTTGTGCCACAGTTTGCCTCTAACTCTCCAACGAAATTGTTTACCGGGTTGCATGCATAAACATGACGCCGAACGCCTTCCTTTGCGACGTGACCCACGCAGTCGACTCCAACGCCATGTATCTCCTTCCCTTTTTCCTCCTACTACAGTTTACTTCTCCGCCATCATCTCCTACTTCTCGTACACACACCGCGTGTCCCTCTTTTTCTTCCTTGCTTCGCCATTACCTTTTCTCGCGCGCGTTCATTTTCCCTCTCTCTATCTCCCGCTATGCTCGCCCTCGGCTCTCCTCTTATCCTCCACGTCGGCGTTACGAACCTTCGAGAAAACATCGTGCGATTTTTCATCTTATTCGGCACGTATTCGAGAGCACGATTGCCGCGCGGTATTTTTAGATATAGACCATCATCGTTACTACGAGATTCGAGAACCGAGCGTAATTTCTCTGTAATTCACACCGACGCCGTACGACGCTACCCGGAAAGCGTCTCCTACTCTTGAGCGTCGCGGCGTTACATCGTCTCTCCCCCGCGTCACGTGGGAAATCGTACGTCTCTTTCTCTATCTGAAATATACTGCAGATTAAGGCGTCTACTACGAGAGTCGGTCCTTATTTATTTGTTCACTTTACTTGCTGAAAAGAGAGTCCATTTTCCCCTTTAATTCGCTTTGACGAAAATCTTCCATGGGTTAGTCTGACGCGTAAACAATCCATTGTGGCGCTAGGTCGATTGTTTTCAATACCCTACGACAGCGTTACCTTTTACCGTTACCGTAACGCGACAAATAAAGTGATAGTTTCTAGCCAATATAAATGTTTGTCGGGGAAACTTTCGAAAGCGAACAACGGTACTGTTTGTTTCCGTTTCCATTGTTACCGACCGGACTGCACGGCCGAGAGGTTAGAAGGAAAAGCGGTAACGCCGAAGGCTTATCGCCTGGCGTCATCCGAACATAAATCAATCTTAAGGGAAAGGTTACTTGGAAAAAAAAGGTCTCAAGCCTCGAAACCATCGTTCGTCGCGTCGCTTTAGCTGGATTATACGAAGGGAAGCCAAAAAGGCGCCGCGATATTCGGTAGGTACGGTGTACATTAATTTAGTTTAGCGGGTAACCGATAGAGCGCGCCACTGTCGTCTCTACCAGTGACAATGGCGGTAGAGTACTGGTTGTTTTTGACGATAAACTTGCTTACACATTATTGCATTTTATTATCGCGATTCAACCGTCGTTATCTTCTCTTCTTTCCGTACCCACCACCTCACTTCTTACGCCGCCCCCTCGACATCTTATTATGATCCCCCTCTGCTTTCAGACTCACTCACGTAATTCTTATTTATCGTATACCTATTATAACGCGGCGGAGTCGGTATGTAGAGCGTAGTAGGCCATGCTTGGTGCATGTCCCCTTGAATAGAGCAGAAGGCGGGAAACACAATGAAAGCTACGTCGATTAGACACAGTTATGGATCGATGGACTTTAGCCTAAAAATAAACGATTGGCCATCGGGTATCGAAAAATGGCTTCGACATTTTCCATTGTCTCTCTCTCTCGCCCTCTCTCTCTCTCCCTCTCTCCAGTGACTCTAATGGACGCCAAGCATTAATCGAGATCACTATGGGCATATCTGTTGGCCCTTATATCGAGGTCTGTTAAATAATTGCAATGAATCTCTATCTTGAATTAACCGGGCGTATGTCGTGAGAAATTATTTCGAACGTTGGTATGCCTTACCGCGAATTTGGTATGCGGTAATCGTAATTCTCTTTAGAGCAGAGTCACGAGGAGACCTTGAAAAGATTTAAGAATCCCGCAAGATTATGTGATTTGTCGAACGATACTGGAAACTCTATGACGCTCGTTACCGATAAAATTATTGATACCCAAAATGGCAGATTCGTCTTTTTCTCTTGTTTCGGGCAGTCAGTCGTGGAGCAATCCAGAAAAAAAAAAGAAGAAATCGGTACGATAGGTTAGAACGTTGGGTTATCTAAGGAGACCTCGTGAATGGTAACTGGCTGATAGGTAATCGTTTCTTTCTCATAGGAGTAGGCCGCGTCATCATTTCGATGGCGTCCGACGCCACTGTCACCCACTCTTTCCCGTGTGCCTAGCGACGACGCCACTCGCGTAGCGACGCCGGTAAAGCCGACATCGAAACACAAGCAAAAGATTCCCCAACGGACTTTACGTAATTTCGATCGCCACCCAAAAAATTCTTAGCAGCCCGTGTAAACACGTCGCTCTCTTGGTAAATCGATCCGAGCGGGACTCGTCATCGAAGATATCTTTGTCGCCAGGAATTCTGTCTGATATATCTGCATGCAATACCCAGTGGGTTACACTTATACTGAATGATATTTCTTTTAATACAATTTACCGGCGAGTGACGAATCGCGGCTTGTGTAGGACGCGTGCCAAAAAGTCACTCTTTTATTTTTACCGCGTTCCACGACGATTACCCTTTGCAGTGGTCACATGTATCATTGGGCAAGTAGTCGCGGAGTGATCGAAGAAAGTAATAACCTTTAGCCTGGTTTTCATCCAGCTTCCATCAAAGAAGTCATAATTAACGCTGTCTCTCTCTCTCTCTCTCTCTTTAGAATATAAAAATCGCACCTTAGATAGTTTAACCGAAGTTCAAGTACATATATGACTTTTGGATAATGCTTCGTCTCAGCTTTTTCTACGGAGTCCATTGGATTTTCTTTTTTATATAAAAAAAAATCTGGAGGAACGAGGAAATTTCGCACGCGACGTATTTTCCTCGTGTCTACCTGAGGATTCACGTTTCTCTGGACTGCCGGCCCCCCCCCCCTCCCCGCCCCCTCTGTATCGACGACACCCTGCACGACGTTGCCCTTAGTAGTCAGTCACTCTTTATCCCTACCTGAATCGTCTCACGGTCTACGATGAAGATTCCACTAGTACGAGCTCTACTGGCAATCGTGTCATCCTCGGGGCATCTGCCAATGGCTGCTCTATCCCTACCTCTACTCCTCGTTTTATTGGCTGCTCTGGATGCTTCGTGTGTCCCTCTTCTTCCCTCGCCGCCAATCATCGTCGCGCGCTGTTACGCACGCCATACGATTGCCAGTAACGCTCTGTCGGCATGGTCTTCTCGCGGAGGTCTAGACGAATTACGATCAGCGATAATTCCGAATTCTGATAGAGA
Organism: Calameuta pallipes; assembly: GCA_030142375.1. NCBI lineage: Eukaryota > Metazoa > Arthropoda > Insecta > Hymenoptera > Cephidae > Calameuta > Calameuta pallipes. Next base: position 168,281 of record JARQSW010000118.1, read on the forward strand.
CATGTATCTTCGGTTTTTTGAGAGATACGCGTGCTCTGGTTCGAATCTTTAAGCGATATACTTAAATTCCTAGATAAGAGAAGGATTGAAGGACCTTCGTCGTATTGTTGCGTAACGGCTGTTTGATCGTCACGTGGCAATGCCCCACCCCTCCCGCGGCTCGTTTCTTATGTGTCTCATCAGAAGACATTGTAAGTTATCTCGAAGGTGAACTAATAGAATCCAAATTAGGAACGGCTGTCGTTCGAATAATTAAGTGTTTAATTGCTACCTTCCGAATGGGCCGTGGTATTTGTATTCGGGATTTATTTACCAACGAGGATCGAGAGTAGAATCGGGAAACTTGTTGTCAGGTTGATAATTGATATAAAAGCAGTAAGTCGTCCTCGGGGAGAATTCGATTATCGTCGACCGATCATTAACGTCTTTTAATTCTACCGGATCTTTAGCGAGCACATCTTTAGTGCGAACGATATTTTACTTACTTTTACTTTATTCTCGATGCACAAGGGCTTCTAGATATTTTTTTTTCTTTCTTATGCCTAGAGCCCCCTTCTGGCATGATACGGCACTGACGCTCCAACCTCACCCTACGGGGGACACCCTTTCCCTCCTTTGGCATTTCCAGGGGAAGAGAAATATATCCCCTCTCCGTTTCGATTTCCGTCTCTCGACATCCCCCCGGTTTCTCCGTGTCGAGGGAAATATTCTCTCTCTCTCTCTCTCTCTCTCTCTCTCTCCCCTCTCTCTTCCTTACTTCTCCTCTCACCCTCTCCCAGTCTGTTAACCACTTTACTCAGTCACCCGCTCATTCTCCTCTCTAGATACCTTTCTCCCCTTCGACATCCCCTCTTTACCATCATCCTATTTCTCGTGACCTCTTCTCACTCTCCTCCTGCCCCCTTACCCGTGCTTGTTCGCCATTCCCCTACTCGCGCAATTCTTTCACGCTGATTGCACGGAATCGCACGCCACAGTGGCAACTACTGGCTTTCGTTTCAGTGACAGGTGAGGTACACTTGTCGCACTTGTTCATACACTGTAATACTCTCTCTCGCTGATGTGTACCAGCAGATTGACTAGCCGGTATTGCAATTTAGAATTCATCGGCAGGAAGTTTATTCTCTTTGGTCGTCTTCTAAATTTCTAATTTCTAAACTTCGTCTAAATTCCTTTGGAATCTCTTCTCGGGACGCGCTGTGATTCATGTTGCCAATTAGTTTCTCCTTTGAACCAGTATATTTAGGAAATAGATTAGACCTGAGAAGCTTTCTTGGTACCACGTACTTTTTTTAATCTATGCTGCGACGCTGCTCCGTCGATAACCTCTGACTTACCGACCAGGGAAACTTGTTGTTTATTACTAGTAAAAAAAGCAGATCTGCTCGTTTCGTCTAATATTGTACTATCTGAATGGTTGTTATTGACGTAGTTCGAGGTAATTGTTCCGTACCCGTACCCGTCATCCTTCACCCTGGTGGAATTGTTGATATTAACGACGATGGACGCACGGATGGTGCACTTTGCATTACCTAGTTCGCTCTGCAGGTCAGTTTGTGAACTGGATTGTGACACTAATTCGGACTACTTACCTGTTACAGGAAAAGCACGACGAGGTGAAGAAACAGAAGAAGGAGGAGAATGGCGACGGTGAGGTAGAGGAGGAGGAAGTCGAAGAGGAAATTGAGGGTGAGGAGGAGGAGGTTGACGGCGACGGCGAAGAAGACGACGAAGAGGATGACATAGCGGAGGGCGACGATGACCTCGAAGAATGTGAAGGTAAGATACGAGGACGGTAACAAGGGCTGAGCCCTAATGATTTGTATAGCGTGCACTAGGCCCGTTATCTCGTTGTCACTGTGTAACGATAGATTGTCAATGAGAATAAATAAACGATTAATTAACCGTGTTATCCTGAACGCAGACGAGGAGGAGGACGACGCGGAAGCCGAGGTGGAAGCCGAAGGAGAAGACGAAGAGGAGGACGCATAATGAAGGAACGGAGAGAAGTATGTAAGTAAGAAGGGGAGGCGGACGGCGGCGGCGCCATCGTCGATCTTCGGCAGTCTTCTCAGCGGACACTTACTCTCATATTGAGCGGTTGGTAGCAATGATCGGCGCCTCGCCGCAGCCAAGTCCACACGCAAAAGGATAGCCCTCTCGACTCTACAACTAAAAGTTGCCACCTCGCCCGGAGTTGCGACGTGCTGAAGCGGACAGGATAGAGAGAAAAAAAAAAGAGAAACTACTGGAACAACAGCGACGGATGGAAGAAGAAAAACACAATTAAGAAGAACGTAACGGAGACGTACAATCAACAAGAACACGAACACAGCTCATCGAGAGAGACGGGAGCCTCGGCTCGTCGCAATTCTGGCCATCTCCTAGCCATCACCAAATACTACTGCTAGGTCGTTTGACCGGAAACCGTAAATTCGCCCCTCTCGTCCACTTCGCGTGAAAATCACTTCCTTGCATCCACCCCATAGAGAAACATAACGCCTCTCTGCCATGCTCTTATTCCGTAGTCCTTTGATAACAAGAATCCGTTGAGCGGCCCCGGAGCACCTTTTCCTCCCTTGGCTCTGGGGCTCACTACCCCCCCCCCCCCCCCCCAAATCATCCCCCCTACCTACCACAAACACAAAAAAACAACTTCTCACGACAAAACACGAGAGCGGGATAGAGAAGGAACGCGAATGGATGGACCTTTGAGGAAGAGCAATGCTCTCTTCGCCGATCTGCGCGCTCCTTCCTTTACTTTCTATCTTCATTCTCTCCTCGACTCTCGCGCCATTTCCATTTTCCTCATACGTGCTTCACCCTCTCTATCTTCTCCGTAAACCCACCCAATCCTACCTTCCTTAGCGTGGCGGATCTATCGTTTCGCCCGAACAACCTATCAAATCGGTATTTGTCGACACCTTGGCTTTCATCGCGGGACAGTTTTATAACGAAAACTTATTTAAGATATAATAAAAAAAGCTCTATTGTATTTAAATAGTGTAAAATGGACATTTGTGGGTGATTTTTTTACATTTGAAATCAAATTTACGTTTGTAGTTCGACGAATGTCTCTCACCTAGTGCGCGTGAAACTGAATTTCGTTTACAGAAAGACCGATCATGTGTAATAGGAGTGTGTCACGGCGCGAGGAGAGCTCGTCGTATTCCTCACGAGTTTGAAAAAGAGGTTCCTTTCTTTTTTTTTTAACCTCACACTTTATGCGCGGCAAATACGAATGGCGCGTCCTTTTGAAGGGGACACTGACACCAAAAAAAAAAAAAAAAAAAAAAAATGAAACCTTTGATAGAAATGAACACGGTATCGCATACTTCGGTATCATTCCTTAATAACGCAGAGAACAAGTTGCGCTCTCTGTGGTACGTGCGTACGAAACCCCTACCTCTACCCCCCTTCAAACTCCACCCTACGGATGATCACTCTCAATATCAACCAACCTGCTCTTGTTACGTCTTGCCTATGGACAAGCTTTGTTCGCCTCGCACCAAAGCCGACACGAATTAACGATTATTCAATGCGACCCTCGCGCCCAGACTGTGTGGATGAGTAAAACGTGTGACTTTAACATTGCATAATAATTATACATAGTATGTATAAAGTTATGGATTAAGAAACATTTTATTATTAACGATAATATTATGTAACGTAACGTAATGTGGAGAGAGGTTGTTACACTCTTTAGTCTTTGGGCATAGTATAGGGAGAGCAATTGGCGTCACGCTACATTAATATATATATATATATATGTATATATGTACCCACACAAACGTGTGTATATGTGTGTATATATATATATATTTCAAAGAGGGTAGTGCGTTCCCTTCTGCGCCAACCCCTAAATTCCCACCCTGATCCTACGAACCTTCCACCCTATCTACCTCTGTGTCTCTCTCTCTTTCTCTCTCGCTCACATTCTCCTCTCCTTCTCGGCCTTCCATATTCTTCCTGTAGGTCCCTGTGAAGCCTTCCCCCTCTTACTGTCTACCCCCCCCCCCCCCGGGAATACTCTCCGTGAAAAATAGTATCTCGATCGATTCGCCGTTACGCTGTTACCAGCCGCCAGCTTGGGGGTTACGTATGCGGATATCGCTCTGGATATTTCGATTTTGCGCGCACTTTTGCTATCGATCGAACTGACCGACCGAGACGGACAAACTGACGAACCGACCGAACCGACGGTTAAGACACGTTGAGGACGCATTGACGTGTAAGAGGGAGATGGCATTCTGATAAGGAAAAAAAAAAAAAACTTGGACACCTGTAAAACCTAGGATATGTATAGATAACCGTGAGGATTATTTATTCAAGTTATTATCTCTCCCTATTCGAGTCTACCTTTTTTACGCTCGAGCGTAAATTTATTTTTATAAATGAACAATAGGTGCGGCTCTTTTATTTTAAATTCACGACTGTCTTTACGAACACAATGTTTTGCAAGGATGCCTCTCCTTTTTCGATATCGGTGCGATGTCACTTTATTTTCACTTTGATTTGCAGTGGGTGGATCGGCGGGAGGGGGGGGGGGCTACGCGTACCGCGTTCAGTTCGACTCCGGAGAAATTAAGAACCTTACGAATTCCTTGCCAGAAGCGTTTTCTTCTAGGAGAAGAAGCACAACGAACCCCACCACCTTCTGCCGTTCGTTGGCTCTGCATTGGTCGGGATGAGTTTTAACGAACGCGGAAACGCGGCACGAATAAAAACGTATCCAGGAGCGTATAAAACCTCGGGACACACCGGTAGGTTTCACGGAGAAAGGAATGATGAACTGGGAGATAGAGGGAGTATAATGTAAAGTCACGAATACGATTAATGCGTATGGGAGACTGGTTATGCGTATACGTAGGCGAAAAAGGGGAAGGATGATAAGAAGGGTGATTTTCCTCTTGCGAGGAGCGAACGGGGGGGGGGGGGAGAAGGAGAAGGAGGAAACGCGTGTTCCGGTAGAACGATGTCACTTATTCCGGTCTAAATGCACCGGTAGGCAAGAAAGAGAGGGACGAGAGAAAAGGGGGGGGCGGAGAGGGGGAAATCAAGTAAAATAAACAAAATGGGTGATGAGACATTGCGGTTACGATACCATTGTACCATAGCTGCATAATAATAATAATATTAATATTAATAATAATGAGAAAAAAAAAATAAAAGGAGGTAACGATAATTTCAATGCGAGACGATGTCCCACGTTTTAATGTACAAATATTTTCGAAGGAGGATAGTTGAATAAAAAGAAATAAAAAAAAAAATATACAAAACATTGAAAAGGAACAGAAGTGTGAAGGCGAGACGAAATAATGAGATAAGAGGAAACAGGTAAAAGGACGGAGGGAGAGTATTATTCAGAGATACGAGTGAGAAGTACGTGAACGTATATATGTAATATGCTTACGATTATTTTTTTTTTTTTTTTTGAAATTTGAGTGAACAAGCGAGAGACGAAGGGGATCGTACGATTCTCATTTACGTTGCGAGCATTCGGTTTCGTAATGGCACTTTTATTCAAATTCTTTAGTGTACTAAGGTTCTTTGTGCTATATATGTATTTATATATAGTTGGTCTTCTTGACGTGTGTCCTGCGAATTTCGTTCACGGGAGGTAATGTCTCCTGGTGGGACATACTGCTGTGTCGAGACAAGTCGCGTTCATATTTTTCTGTTCGTACAGAGATAGCGATATGATGATTTTAAATCGTGAATCCTCTCTTTAGGGTAGCCCAGGTACCTAAAGCGGGACACAGGAAGCGTTCTTAGTATACTTATTTAACTATACATAAAGAATTAAGGTCTCGTTTATTTTTTTTTTAATTTCATAGACACTTCTCTCTGAGTGAGCGACACTTAGCGAAGGTTTGAAGCTACGTTGATTGGTAGCCACCCCGTAAAGCAAATGTCGAGCGTGGCCATTGCGTGCTTCTATGAATCTAATTCAAGAGAGAGAGAGAGAGAGAGAGAGAGAGAGAGAGAGAGAGAGAGGGAATGGAATAATGAATTACAGTTGCGCGCGGGGATTCCCCTGTTTGGTTACCTGACTCGGATATGACGACGTCAGGAAATTGTCTCTGTCGACAAGACTTTTAGATTTTCGACACGAGGAGAGAATGAAGAGACAGGAAGAGATATAAATAATAGAAAATAATATTATTTGAAAATGGAGGTCCGTTCCACGTGGTGCTAACGGGGTTGCTATATACCTGTATCAGCACCATTGTCATTTCTTGTTCCGTGAGTATATATAGTTAGAGCTATGGATATTCCGTCGTCTACGTTTGCACACGGAAACGTGAACCTTTACCATCCTCTGTGTACGTTAGATGAGTGAAGAGTAGGAGAAAAAAGGAAAAAAAGAGTACAGGAAGAGAGAGAAGCGGTTTTCGAGAAAAAGTAGAGGAAAGTTGTTTACGATAAATCTCTTGTGCATTTACAGAAAAAAGAAAAGAAAATGTAACGAGCGAATACCTAGGCTAAGAATTATTGGTTTGTGTGTTCATAATAAGTCTTGTTCGAAAGCTACTTTTGTACAGGATAATAACGAACATCGTGTCATCTCTGAATCTTTTGCCCTTAATTCTTGTCTATCTGTCAGAAGTTTTACTCTTCGTTTTTACTGTGATTCGTTCATAGGTACAGCTACTCGCTCTCTTGTTCTCTCCATCCGTTGTTTATTATAATTTCTTAGGATTGGTCGAAAAAGGAAAGAAAAATTTATAATATATCAATGAAGGGGAATAACGACAATGACAATTTGGATAACAGCATAATTACCTCTACACCATACAGATTATATTTCTGTCCATTCCATCAGAATTGAAAGTTTCATTGTATTTTTAAGTAAATACATTTTGGAAAACATTATCCACGCTGTTTATTATTATTGTTGTTGTCGTCATTGGACATTTTTCGTGTGTGTGCATCTTTTGTCGAGAGCAACTTGGAAAATTAAGTTTTACGGTAAGTCCCACTGTGTCTATTTTTTATTTACGATTCTTTTGTTCCTTCCCAGTAATACTTCAACATGCTAATGTCAAGAATAATATTAAAAATGGTCTCTGCTGTACGTGGATCCTCGTTACGTTGCTACACATCAGATTATTATGCTCTCGTACACGAAGTCACGCTTAAGCGAATTCTACGTTACGTAAAAGGCTTAATTACACGTGGATTAATCGTGTATTATCCCCAGTCGGTAACAAATTGACGAGTCTCGTTGCAACGTGCTGTAATTGAACTTAGCTCGTAGGAATTAACCCAGAGAATTCATAAGGTTTATACTTAACACTTATAACGAAACAGGAACGTACGTTGTAAATTTGTACAATTCAAAATTCTCTCCCGTGAACGACCGTTGGGACTAGAACAAGTCGAGCCTGAAAATATAAAATTACATGAAGCCATCGATTAGTAAAATATCTCCATCAACGATTCGACTACTAAAACACCATTTCATTTAATTCCAAACAAATAAATCAGTTATCAATGATCAAATCGCGAAAGGAAATAAAGAAAATCGTACATATACCTTTTTGTAATTTCCATCTCTGTAAACAGTCATGGCGTCCTTCGCCGTCAAAGCTGTATTGGTATTGTTGAATTTTTCATAAGGCACAAAAGGTCTCGCTGCATTGATGCTTCCACTTTGAACTGTCGTGCAGCTGCCTTACCACGAGGGATTGACAGTTAATCGATTAATATCCAGTGTCACGAACAATGCGTTTCACCCTGTATGTACGTATCAATGTTCTCCTTTCTACATATGTCATACGGTACATTTCAAAAGACGTCTCGCTGTTATCAATAATTAGTTTAAACTGTTTACTACGAGTCCGTAATTCGTTAGTCTCGTCTTCGTTAATATTTATCCTCTTTTATTCGGGTATTACAACAATTAGGGTTCGTTGGGTCCCACCCCATATTTACTGCGACAGTGGCGACACCCTCGGTCAAATTTGGAAACAAGCTGACATCGATCCGCTTCCAAACGTAACACGTTGGTGTAACCTCTGGTAATACGTTACTTAGCTAGGAGAAATATTACAATAAAATAATAAGCTTTATAATATAATAACATATGTACAGTATACGCATAATGACGTAGTGAGACGTAACATTGAGCACCGATGAAATTTAACGATTTTATATTATACATATATGTACGTATATCGAGACGTTTCGCGACTTTGGAGTTGTTGAAATCGCAAGACTCTTTGAGGGATTCGTGCACTGGGCAGCCGTATTTATAGGAAAGAAAACTTAGTTTTAACATAAAATTAATCGTGATATATTGCCCTATAAGTTACATGCTAGAAAAGCCACTTAATTGCTATCTCATTCTCTCACACTTATACTTGTGTACAGTGTTGATTATTTTACCACATACGATAATGTGTGTATGTTTCTATCTTTTATCTATGCTCATCTCTAGGAGAAGGAAAGAGATAGCTGGAACGACAATACAGTAAATTGTACGATGCGTCCGGCGATTGTGGGCCAATCGATGATGGGGACGGTAATGGTTCAGAACCCGCAGATGATCACGATGATCCCCATTTGCTGAACTCATTATCTTCTAGAAGGTTTTTATTCGGACAGCTATTAATCACGATGACGTTGGGAGCTGAGTCTTTTTAAGTGATCGTTAAAGAAATTATTTGCACTTGGGATTTTATGGTGATGATTTACTTAGGTCTCAAAATGATTAAAAGAAAATACAGTCTAACTTAATATAATGAAAGAAATCGGTTTGAGATACAATTTAAATGATACAACCTTTGTGCAAGAGAGAGATTATGAGAATTTATTAACAAAGTGAAGTTGGGCGATAGTATATGCGCGATGTTCAGCTTGTGCAGTTTCCGTTTACAATTAATATACATACAGGGTGTTCTATGGAATGTTGCAATAAGTAAATAAATTTGCCCCCCCCCCTTCATGCGGTTTCTACGCACTAGGTTCGTATTCCTGAGACTCCGCAATTTTATTCTAGCCATGACAGAAGCCACGGTTCGCGCGTCAGAATGAGTGACTTAACGACGGAAGAAAAGGTGTTTCTTATTGAATGCTACTTTCCTAGAGGAAAAGTATAACGTGAAGCATTTAGAGGATTTCGAAGTAAATTTGAAACAGAGAGTTGCTAATGCAAAACACTCTCAAGAAGTAAGATACTAATTTTTGTTTATATCCACGTGTTGTAGCACGTGCACTTCATGTCGATTTTTGGCAATTATAAGGAATAAAAATAATTGAAACTAAGTAAACATTTTGCAGAGTGATCGATAACTTTTTGCAACACGGCACCGGCAGCAGGACCGAAGACATGATAATCCGGGCCCTTCCTATTCAGTGATAACGGAAGACACGTTAGAGGATGTTCAGTAATACTTTCTCGAAAATTCCAATGCACCCGTTCGAAAAGCTGCCCAAACGTTGAATATATCGAAGACAACGTTACACAGGATTCTCAAAAATTTTTTGAAGATGCATCCGCTCAATATAACGACACATCAGTTATTAACACGAGATTCTATGGTCAAACGGGTGGAATTCTATAAAAATATTACACAGATGTTCGAGAACGAAGAATTGAACGAGAATGCAATTATTTTTTCAGACGAGGCACATTTCTGTTTGAACGGATACGTGAACAAACAGAATTATCGTTTCTGGGGAAAAGAAAATCGTACCGTGACGTCTGCGAAGCTTCCCCATCCAGATAAAATTACAGTATAGGTAGCAATTATCAGTAAAGGAAATTTTCCTGCAAGTTTTGGATTCTACTGTCACGGCAGAAAGTTACAAGGAATTGTTGGAGACACAATTCTTTCCTCCCGCAAAGAAAAGGGGCCTAGTGAAAAATGTTCATTTCATGCAGGACGGAGCAGCACCACACTGCACAAAGGAAGTACTCGAAGCAATTCATAAAGTGTATGAAAATCGTGTGATTGGTTTAGGGTTTCTGTAATTTGCTCAAGGGACAATGGATTTGCCTCCCTATTCGCCAGATTCGAACCGATTTTTTCTTGTGGGGTTACATCAAGGACCACTGCTATGCCGAAAACCCCAAATCGAAGGTAGACCTAATTTCAGCAATAAAAAAAAAGAGGTCAATGGTATTAAAACAGATATTTTAGAACGTATTCTATAAAATTTCCGCAAAAGAATTGACCGTTGTCCAAATTCTAACGGTTCTCACATTGAAAATATTTACCATTAGGAATCTCTATTTTTGACACTTTTTGAAAAACTACCTAATATCTTATTCAACAATTTTATAATCAATTTATATGCGAATAAACGTGCGGAATTTCCTCTAAAAGATGTAGTATTATTCATTCCATTCCATGCATGAATTCAAAAATAATAGTCATTTAGTTATTGCAACATTCCATGGGACACCCTGGTTACTTACCGGTGGACGAGCAGAAAGAGAGGGAGAGTAAGATCACCAAGAGGTGTTTGACGATAGTGAAATTGAATAGCTGAAGGGTGACTTTCTTTGTCCAGCCCTAAGGTGGACACTCCCACTAGACGAATGCTTTGAGCGAAATCCGAAGAATTGACTTTTTTTTCGCGTGGACTGCCGGCCCTAAGGTGATCCTAGAACGAAATGACCCTAAGGTATCTGATCGGCACCACACTTGACTGACGCGTATAATCGGCTCAAGACTCCAGAAGGGATGCTGCCAGAGGATCGATCAGTAACTGACGATGATCGGTGTCGACGTTCGTAAGGACGACTTTGAATTCGGAGAGGATTTGGTGGATTGTCAGAAAGTTTTTGAATTGGATGCGTGTTATGTATTAAATCGGGGCTTTTGCGCCGGATTGGCCAATAGAATTCTAATTAAAAATCTTCGATTGGCGGATTCCTCTTTGGGTTTGTGCGTTGACCGAATTGTCTTGGACCAGAGGTTAGTTCAGGGAACGGAGTAAGGTTGGTCGGGGTCCTGAAGTACGCGGGTCTCGCGGTGCTATGGCAAAATGCCTATTAGGCAGCTCACTTCAGGGTATTGCGCTCAGCATTATTGTCCACACCGTTCTCATTCTTTGTCTGCCGTGATCTCTCTTTCCTTCCGCTCATCCGCCTGAAGTGTCGCAGTGTAAGTGTCATTCCTTGAAATATGAGAGTCTGGGGTATCGTATGTGATCTAATAATTTTACCTTAATTATTATAATCTGTAACTTATATTAGGCAACGCACATTCGTCGAGGATCAGTTACGATCTTAGTGGTCCATGACCTTTCGCTAGCAGGGGTACCAAGGGGGGTGAAAAGGGGGTCGACTTTGGGTCGGACGTAACAACAATATATATTAATATTTATATTTATGTATATATAACAGTATCTTTTTCCTAATCTTTTATTGTAACATTTTTAAGACGTAAGTTGACTGAAGTCAGACGACGCGAATGTTGTGTATCATTGGAATTAAACAAAAAATTTTTTCATAAAGCATCAGGACGCATTTTTTTCAACATCCTCATAATTCTTGATATTTTTATATATTAGGGGGACCGAAAAGTAAAGAAAATTTTGTTTGCTGCCAAAAAAACATTGAGCTCGTCGAAGAAATTTTTATCACTTTTCGGCCCCCCCCCCCCCCCCCAATATAACGAATGTCAAGAATTACACACGTGATATCTTTGAGTAAAAATTGTCTGTCTAATCGGAACGATTCGCGATTTTTTCACGCTTCGTGACTTTGGTCACTCGACAGATCCTTTTCATTACAATTATAATTCACGTTCACTCGTCGCTTTCATGCTGTCTTCATTAAATTCGCTTTCTCTCAATCGTCCACGCATTATTCTTTTTTCGCATTAGAATACACATATATAAATCATAGATATACCACACAAATAATAATTATATCACATACAATTTATATACATGCATAATGCGTATATTCATTTGTATATAACGTACTGTACACATAACAATAAAATGTGTGCTACCCAGTGCATAAAGGAAGCCTAAGCTTTATCTTTAGTTTCCGTTAAAAATTGGAGTATTCGCGTGTAAAATCTTCTCCGGAAACGTCAGCGTTAAAAAAAAAATTTAGAAGTGCCCTAGGGAGAAAAAAGAAACGAAGAAAGATCGAAAAATAAAAGTAATTCACGAGTTCTCCATTTATCCTTAAGTAGTTCGAGTGCAATATTAATTTCTTAAGGTTTTAAGAAAAGGGAAGAGAACAAAAAAAATTTGCAGGAAGCTTTCAATGGCTCCCAGCGAACGAATCTCCTTAGATTAAAAACTTAAAGTTAACGTATTCTTCACGGCACGTGAGCTCCTTGTGACATGTACGAGTATAGACGATTGCGTCCCCACGTCAGACATTAAAACATTAATATCACAAAAATAATATATGTAAAATGAGTGCCTAAGGCAAACTACGCTAGACTTTAGTGGTCCTGGTCCACCATCAAAAGATGCATCAAAGGATGTTGGTTTAATCCCTGGTGGCAATTTCGTACCTTTCTCGGGTATAATTAACGATCAATCACATGCCGATCAATTAAAATGTCAAATAATATATATATATATACGTGTATATATATGTGTTCTTTATATTATATATAAATTCAATGGTGGGACGGAAGTTAGTACGAAAGTTTCGCGAAAGACATTATTATTTATCAATAACGAGCTGCGCGCTTCGTTAATTTTATTAACTGCGTTCAGACGACGATAAAGAAGCCAGTGCTGCGCGCATGCGCCATCGAGACTAAACACGAGTTGCGCACCGACTACATCACGAAAGTGAAGTCTCGCTTATAAACTTGCGAAATATCCGATTAGCCAACGTGCAAAATGCATTGGATTACATTGAATAATTCAATGGATCGACGACCGACGTGAACGAATGAATTCAATGAGTAAAAAAAAAAAAGAAAGAAACAGTTTTTAAAAAACTTACTCTGCGCAACGGTACGTCGACCATTTGCCTTTACGTCGAATCGACAATTTAGATAGTATATTTTCGCAAGGATCGCTTCTCTCTTTTCCACGTCATCAACGCATCTTATTGAGTAAAAATTCCGATTACACGTATGACGATGCTTTTAGTCCTTACTGAAGGAACAGAATTCTGCGACGTCAAGTCTACGGAGTCACGTTTTCTCTCATCATGATTCAGATCTTTTAATGAAATGGATATTTCTCGTTTTGGGAGGACCGTTAATGTCCGACCGATAACAACCTATTATTACGTACTGTAGTTCGTTGAATGGAAGTCGATGTTATGATGAAAATTATTCGTGTATAACAATTGGACCTTATCGGTAAGGTCCATGTTACTCCGTTACTTAACGAGTGACAGGTTGCAGTCCTGTTTACATCGTTATAGACACTTTCAGTGCTCTTGGATGAGTGTTACAAGATGTTTTTGTACGTCAAATAAGCAGTACGGATGGTCAACGTTGTTTTTGCTGAATACCAGATTTTTCTATCCAAAGTTGTCTCTGCTGGGTTTGTATATATTATTTAGAGTACACAGCTCCTGAATGGTGTTACGTGTCAGTCTGGTAAAACTGTCAGTCATCTCGCTAACCTCGGCGGCCATGCTGGCATCCTGAGCATCCGTTCCTTTGACCGATACTGATTTCTGTATGAAAGACAATTGTAAGCGGGAATGAAACTTTATAGGAAGAAGCTGTCACATTACCTTAACAGGATCAGTAATTGAAAGCCCGCTAGAGAGGTTCTCGGATAGAGCGGTGTCGAGGAGCGCCAAATCCGTAGAGTCTAGGTTAAGATTAACATTCATGTCAAAGTGATACTGCTGACTGTCCATGTCCAGAGTTACACCGGTTGCACCTTCCATGTCACCTGTCACAAAATATTTAACAGTTATGAAAGTTTGTTGCCCAGGAAATATCTGGGATTTATGAATCTTATTAAAGATCAGCGGAACTTTGTTGTCACTGTATAATGTGTATTAAAGTATAGTTTACCAGGGTCAACCATCTGTCGAAATGCAGCTTCATTCTGTTCTGGGGTCAGTATGTTTAGTGGTATTTGTTGTTGTTGTCGTTGCTGATGCTGGTGCACATAGGGTAACTGTTGCTGTTGCTCGTGCATTGATGGTACTGGAGATACCGCTTGCATATTGTGTTGTGCTTGATATTGCAGTGTTAAATTCTGTTGTTGTGGCAAGTTAATGTTATATGGACTATATTCCATTGGAGAAGGTGTACGTCCTGGTGTTTGCTGTGGTCTATAAAATAATATAACCGATTATTATGTATGTTCATATACTTCAAGTAATACACACACTCAAATATTATTACCTGAGGTTTTGCATTACTGCTGGTGTTTGTGGTTGTGGTGATGCAGCTGCTACATACATCGGAGAGGTACCTCCTGTTGCAATCCCACCTCCGTAGGGTGAACCAACATAAGGTATAGATCCTGGTTCGACTGGCTCAGATTTGATGAGATTGAAATTGTATTGAATCGGTGGATTGAGCAATGCAGAATCTATAAAACAGTCATATTAGTACAACGAAGATCTTCAACACAAATGAGATTGTAAAACAAAGTATCAAACCATCAAAACTACTGGATCCAAATTGATTAACAAAATCTGTACTATTATTTATTAATAAAATCAAATTACCAATTCTGAAGAGTTTCTTTTAAAGCAGTGTGAGTATCCCCATATCCCAAAAGCATGATGGAAAATGATTAAAGGTGTTAGAAATTCAAAGGAATCAAAGCAGTATATGAAACTTCTTAGGTAAGCAAAGTCAAAGTTAGTGCATGCGTTAGAGTGAAAATGAATATTATAAGTTATCATTGTAAGATAGGAGAGCCACAACTCTACTTCACGCTCTTTAATAATGCATCAAAGAAAAAAAATAGTCACCCTGCAATACTGAACGGTTTCTAACAATTGGATGGGTTTGACAAAGAATACCAGGAAAACTTGAACTCAGTAACTAAAATGAAGGAAAATAGAATAAAGGGATTGAACAGAAAAAGAAAAACAAGCAAACACCATCACGCTATCATACCTGAACTTCCTAAATGTGATAAAAAAATCTGAAATTTATCAACCAGATGGATATATAGAAAAAGGACAATATTCTTCTTGGATCACCAAGTAATAATATATATATTATATATATATATATATACACATATATATATAATTAAATCGATACAATTTATAAATATAACTTTTCCGGACAAAAAAGGCTTATCCCCGTCTCCAAGTAACCCTGGTCATAAAAATTGTACCGTAAAAATATTGCACAACATCACTTTGTCGTATTACAATGGGATTATATTATAATAATATCTTAAAGGTTTCTTTCGTAAAGCACAGCGTTGCACGGCGAGAACGGAGCACAAGAATCGTTTAATTCTATTTTATTATTAACTTTCATCAATAACACGTATTGAGCTTGCGATTCTTAATTGGAACAATTTTTTGTGCGTCATTTCATCAAACATACTCAATCTGCAAGCCAATTTCGTATTTTAGGAAAATACAACTTTGAATGCACGCTCATTAGAAATTCGACGGATTATAAGAAGAAAGCGTCGATTCTTAATTAAAAAATAAAAAAAGATAATTCTCCTTACACTCTCGCCGTATAAGTTACAAACATTTCAATGTCTATATAAAATGCATTCTTAAAAAAGTATAAAATACAGGATTATCATTTCAATTGTGTGAAAATATATATATTATATATATGTAAATACGTCGTACTTTTTAATACAATTTTTCTTTGTCTAATTGCCGCGCGAGTATCCTGTCCCTTAATCCCCTCTTGCACTATGAAAGTGGACTCTCGACTGATTTCATTTTGAGCGTGATTTAAAATGAATTTGATAAAATTACACAAGAGACTGACAAAAGTGGGTTTTTTATCGTTCGTTAATATCGAAAGCAAGAATAGGAAACTGGTCCTTGTGGTGTTTTCGCAAGAAATTTTCATTTTGCAGGATTCCCAGAGACTTTCAGAGTGAAGGAAGAGTCTAATCGGTGGGTGTGGTTAGTTAGTGCATATGATAGCTGAAGAAGGCGAGGACGTATGTTCGACCGCATATTATTAGTATATAAAAAATATTTCATTTGAAAATAGCAACTTGATTCTTGCCATTTCTTACTGCCACTATAAAGAACGAAGATTATAGAATTCCTCGTTATTTATATACAGTATATGTATATTTATATTGCAAAATTATTTGTGTGTGTATATATATATACATATTTAATCGCAAATTTCAAATTGCAAAAAATGTTCATTCCTCTCACATATACAATTTCTGTCCATTCTCGAGTACGACAAATTCTCCAAAAAAAACTCTTATTCTTCCTGTGGTTTCTTGTAACCTTTTTTTTTACAATTTCCAGGGACACGAGAAATGCCAAATTCCAAAAAACGGGTTCACGTAGTAACAAACACCATTACCACAATGAGATGATTTTTGGAGAATCCATGCAGAAAAATCGTCAAAGCTGTCAGGTCAATTGTGCCAATATTCTAAGAGATTAATTATTGCGGAATTTTAATTTTGAAACAGACAATTTTTTGACTCTTTTGGGCAGCAGATACAGATTTCTCGCGCATGGTTCTCTCTTGTTATTATTTTCTTTTTTATTTAGAAAAATGTTCTTCTAATTTTATCATGATAACCAGTACCACCTAGATAACCAGCACCAGGCAAGCTGCGTAATAAAGATATAAACGATGCGAGGTACACAATGCGGATACTCACGTTTCTCAGTTTCCGCTTTCATGTGTTTCAAGACAAGCGCGGCTGGACCATTATTAAACTTTTGCCTCTTTCGCCTTAACGAATCGGGATCATCTAGGAACGACGATACGTTATACAAACGTTAGAAAAAGGAAGGCCTCGCGTTTCGAAAATTAAAAATTCGCTTATCAATTAACATACGTATCACGGGATGCGCACCAGAGGACAAAAAGTAGACAATAAAAACTACAAACGGCGCGCATACCGTGGTTTTGCACCGCTTCCGCTCGTTCACTTTGGACATTTTTTTTTTGTCGAGTTACAATTTTCTCTTAGGATCCTCTAGATCACTCGCGAGTTGATCTTTTTGTGACAATGAACAATATAAGAAATCCAAACAACAATTTCTATAGTTACAAAATCGATCAGCAATCGGTGAACGTTTTTGTTGTAAAAAATGACACCTCATAGCACCAGGCGATACTGAAATTTGGTAAACACCAGTTAAACGTACGAAACTTAACAACGCGATACAAATTAGAAATAAAATGATAAAAACATAATGAATGTAACTTTAGGATGTCTTGACTAGACAGTAAATCGAGCTAATCAAATTGATCGTCTACATAGAGAACGACTCCTAGGATGACTAGATAAAGCAAAATGTATGACTAGAATTTTTGCACTTCTTCCAGAGACGCAACAAGCGTTAACACAACAATTAACGGGTCTGTCTCTGCTAGATCGACTAATCGAATTATACCAAATCCAATAAAAAGTAAGACAATATCAACGATGGTATAAACAAACTAAGATCAATCGTTTTTTCAGAAAAAAAAAAACAAAAAAAAACGATACTTAGTTAAACATTCCCCGATACGGTCAGGGAATTTTCTTGCTCTCAATAAACTGAATTTCGAAAGACAGTAAGACAAATTTACATGTCAAGAAATATTTTGCACAACAAGAGGCAAGTTTCGACATTTCTAAAGATGCCAGCAGTCGCGTTTCCATGGTATTCTAACGTCTAATTTTTGAAAATACATCAACGCTACGTGGCAGTATATGCACTCAAACAAGATAATGATAAATAATAAGGACTTATGTCTCCTTCCCGTCGGTAAGAATTTTGCCGCCTTCCACAGGACTGTAATAAAAGGACATCTCGTCGAACTCAGAGGCTGTAGCATGTGGCGCCATTGCAGTATAAAGAGCATAGTGTTCAGCTTCGGTAAGTTCCACGCCATAAGGAGGAGTCTCGTCGCCATCGAGTCTCAAAGATCTAACGCTGGTAACACTAGCCATACTGGGCCTAGGTAGTTGCTGAGAGTTTTCCTGAGACAGATCCTGAGCACTGGACTTGGTCAAGGAATTTAAACTGCCTGTCACGTTAAGAGACCTGCTGCTCTCTCTGGTAGCATCGGACATTGAGCCCTTTTTAGGTTTCTTGGCGAATAATTTTGAGAATAGACTCTGCTTCGATTGCTTGGGTAACGTGCCAGGAAGCGATGGTAGATTCTTAAGAGGAGCCTCTATAGAGGATTCGTTAAGTGTCTGCGAGGAAGTCGGACGTGGTAAAACTGGCATTGAAGGCATCTTGCGAATTCGTTTAGGAGGTAGTGGTGGAAGTCTTTCCTCAAACTCTCTGGTAACGTCTCGTTTGGTGGCTAAGGGAGGTGGAAGTGGAGGTGGCGATATCGTTATCATAGGTTCTTGGTTGGGTATCACAACATCCTCGTACTTCCTGTCGTCCTGTATATCAAAGAGCTCCACAGGATTCTTCATAGCCATTTGAAGACTCGTGTACGTCTGGTTGTCGCAGACGTCTACTTCCATTTCGCGTTCCGTTAAATTTTGCTCCAGGGCAGCTTGTAATAATTTAGTATGAGTGTCGGCATAGATCTGATCGATCTCAGCAACTTGATTCAACAATTCGTTAAGGGACTTGCTACTATCATCTGGATCATTTTTACCATCGTCGTCGTCCTTCTCTTTTAAGCAATCCTGTCCCCTTTGCACCCACTTGCCAACCTCTGAGTAATCGAACCAATCGGATCTACCTTTTGCTATGTCCGTGGAATCTGGAACTATGGCACTTTCATTGATATTAACTTTAATTGTGTTATCATTATTTTGCTCGTTATCATTAACAGTACCAGGATTACCTAAGTCGACGTTGCTTTTTATACCAAAGAATTCTGTAGGTTGTTCCCCGGGTTTCTTCTCTGCCACTACAGTGATTTCGTTATTTTCAAAATCTACTGTATCCTTTCTAGTATAGCTATTTGTATTCGTAGAATCCATTTTGGATTCATTATCATTACCGATGCGCGAGTCTAAGCCATTTTTTACATGATAAAGATCATTCAAGGCGCGCAACGCGGATATCTTGTGATGCGAACGTTTTGTTTCGAGATCATTGTTATTAAATTCGTCGATGCTGCGCGAGAGTTTTGGCGTTGAGCTGGACAGCAGTGCTGCCTCTGTCGCGAGGATTTTTCCGAAAGTGTTGTAGTCGGCCTTCTTCCTGGCAAAGGCTTTGCGCAGGGACCAGAAGGCGGGCCTACCTGAACCTAGCGGCAGCAGCTGAAAGGGTAGAGGATCGCTCGTGGAACCGTCCGATGGCCTCTTCAGCTGGATGAATATCTGCACCGGCTGATCCACCTGCTGCATTCGGTAACTTGGTGTTCTGAAGGCGATTCCAACCTGTTAAAGAAAGATTAACCGTTAAGACGATTAATGACCTTCATGCTTTTTATAGCCATCAATAAATATAGCAAAGACGTAATTGTTTTCTCACAGGAGAATCATTTGCTTTATTCATAAACGTTGTAGCTATTAATGTAACAATGAGGAGGTGGTGAAGAACGATTGATTAATAAGAGACTGGAACTTTATAGCTGGAGATGGTCTCGGTTACTGGTGTATTTTCTTGAGAATTTTATAAATAAAGATTAGTTCCGTAAATTCGCTTACTTGCTTATGAACGTGGGTTGGCTGAAAGTCTCCAAATCCTTCCCAGACTAGCTGACCATCTCGTTCCTCAAAAAAGCGTACCTGGATGTCTTCTTTTGCAACTTTTTCACAGAAGAGCATCATCTCGGTACCACCCGCAACCGATGCACTGCATGTACTAAGTTTACAGATCACCAGATCTGACATTGCCTCTGTAAGAGATTAATGTGTAAGAAGTTTACTTGTGGTTGAGGTGTATCTGAATATTTCTTATAATGAGCAAGTAAACTTACTTTTATCATATATTGGATCGGAGACGACTGGAGGCAGGGGAACATTGAACTTGCCCTTTTCTGCTCCTTCGAGGAACACTTGAAAACACAACCTGACAGCATTCAAATCAATACTTGTGGGTTGTCTCTTATGGTCAAAGCCCGCTGAAATGGTAAGGTTCATGTAAGATTAGAGTTTCATAGTTCATAAGATAATACTTGTTGACTCTTTTAATGAACCTACTTCGAAAGGGATCCACGCGTATCTCTTCTCTAATCCTAAGCGCTTCTTCAATGTCCTTCTTCTTGACACACTGAATGCCAAGATTCGCAAATGTGACAGTCATGTTCTCCGATGCTATTTCTACAGTGCATACTCCACGTTTGCAGACATCCTTTCCAACAAGATTGTGAGGGTGTGGTCTGTACGGAACATCTTTGGTTACGCACGAAACCACTGCAATAGCTCGACCCTTGTAACCTACTACCTGTTTCAAACACACTTAGTTGGAGTTTTACTTTGTGCCAAAGCATTAAGACTATTGTTAATTACTCACTCGTATACTAGGAAAAGTCTTGTTTTCAGGTGTACTGTTAACACCTGGTATACTGCCTGCAGATCGGCCCTCACATTCATATCGAAAACGCAGTGCCTTACTAGCTGGCTGTTGAACAATTTCTACATAAGGCTGATTCCGGTTTCCACCTTTTCCATTGTCGGCACCTCTGGTTGGTTTTGCAACCTCTACACCTCCTCCTGATATCATTCCCACAGTTTCACCACCGTTGCACTCCACAAATCCAGGATCCGTTGTCTGGATAACTTCAACTTTGAAAGAAGTTAATGCTAGCATCTTTCATTCTACCTTGAACATTATTGAATCATAAAAAAATGATACTCACTGACATCACTTATGTTTATATTCCCATCCTGCATACCATGGTACTGGTCCATACCTCCTACTGCTTGATACCAATTGTTATTTTCATCTAGAAACCCAATTACTCATTGCACAGAATCCACTTGTATCAATTAATCAGAAATATAATTTACTTGAATGAAACACACACCTTAAGAAAAAATTAACAATAAAAACCATTCTAAAATGTAATACTTCAATGCTCACAACAATGACCAGAGAACAATATACAAAATCGCAGATCAATGACTTACAGAGCATGAAAAACTTGTCTCGAATAAGAATACTATGAACGTTCAAGAACCCTGTATAGGTTAGAGTCAAAATTTACGTTACAGCCTAAAGACTCAAGGGACCACTGTTCATAAGCAACCACGAGGAACGAAGTAGCAATATCCCTGGGGATCCCGTTAGAGGGGCGCAAAGCGGACACGGCTGATCCAATCATTATTTTGGGAGAGCCTAGGCTGTCCGGCCCCGTCCGGCTATAATTAAACTATCGTAGGACAATGCGAGAGACTCGCCAGCTTAAACCTGTCTTCCCAGGTCTGTCGGACTAGTCGGAAAACTCAAGAAGATAACCCTTCATAATCGAAAACGATCCGCTAATACCAAAGGGGTATATGATTTTTCAGAGTTTTCCAACTAGTTCAATAAAACAGATCTCAGAAGGTCGCCTTAAGCTAATAGCGGAGCCCACAGTCTCTCAAGAGATACTTTTTCCTGTAATTCGTCCTTTGGCGTATGACTTCAGGATTACGTCCGTAAGCAGGATGCTTATATTTTTCCCACCTTTTTAGTAACACCAGGATATAAGGCACGCAGCGGCCTCCTCCGAGGAAAGTCACGATTCACTGCTGTTCACAACATAGCCAGCTAGTTTTTCTAATCAACGAACTCCAGAACTCGTCGAGGCACCACGAGCAGATCAAACACGCACGCTCCGTAACTTCCTACTGCTATACACTCCAAGCAGGCGATATTATGTACGCCGTTGTCCTCGTAGACGGGCAGCACTAATGCCAGCGCCTGATTCGCTCTCTCGGATGCTCCATGCAACTTGCTGAACCTCAGGGTAACCCCTCGCGCTCTCACGAAACGAGCGTGAAATTATTTTTGGCAAGGATGACCATAGACGTAGTACATACATCCGTACTACGTCTATGCGTTTCCCATCGGAGTCGAGTTGAGAGATGAAATACGTGTGTCGTATATCTGTACCGTAGTAATCTATAGATATACATTCAATGTATTTAAATTCTCGTTCAATTCTGATGGAAAGCATAGCCTATGAGGATGACCACAACATTTTTCGGAGAAGCGTAACAGGTCTGTACACTCATTGGTTAACCGAGGGTCATGTGGCCACACGCCTCCAGGGATGTCAAAGTCATACGTCGCCATGGTGTCCTGGGGCCACCTGGGGCCCTCGATCGTAGATACCTCAGCGAAACTCTGGGGACACTCATGTGCTAGAATGGAAAGTTCGTCTATTTCGACATTGACGATATTATTTTCAACGCATTCCGTGGTCTGACTTGCCTGTGACTTTATGGGTACGGGGGGTCCTGGATTTCGGGTGTTATCGAAGAGGGGAGACCAGGCTTCAAGTCCGACGACGGTCGTCACTCCAAGGTCCCTGGCTTGTCAAGCGGGAATATGACATTTGATATTTTTCAAAATTTCAAGTTAGGCTAAAAGGAATTTAGTGCTGATTATGTCATTTAAAAAATAATTAGATCTCGTATCCCCGTTAATATTTTAACAGTTTATATGAATTTATCAACTCACGACAGATATCTACTAAAAGCGTTCGTCCTTTGTCTTCCTAATGATCTCGTCGTCCCCATGACGAAGTATACAACAAACAATCAGTGTCAATTCTACTGGCAAACTTAAAGAAATGCCACAAACAACGGTAGCACCCAAGAGTAATACAACTCCTCGTTCCCTGGCGAAGAGCCAGGATCAGACCTCGTCTCGTACCACCGAGCATAACCTAATTCAATGGGGACAACGTAAATTACAGTATTCCCAGGTGCCGATAAGATGTCAAAGACGTCCTTACAACCGAGCGGCAAAGAGCCCCTTCAAGCAGCCCGCAACCATTGCAGCAAATCACGGGAAGACCAAGGGCACCAGGAGTTGCCTAGAGGCCGGGGAATGCACTCCGACATTTCGTATCCCGGTATCATCGCGCTGTAAGAAGAGCCTCTCAATGATTGATCTATCTCCGGTCGATCCTGAGATTGGTGATCTAAGGTAAGTAATCAATTGATCGGTATTGATTAACTGACGGAGTAAAGTGCTTTTGATAAATAGAAAATCTACGATAATATTCATAATTAATTTCATCGTAAGGTCGGACAGCAGCTCCAGCGTAGCTCGTCTGGAAGACGTCGAGGAAAGAGCCACAGAATTTCTAGGGGACGGTGGGAACTCTGCTACTGGAATATGGACGTTGGAGAATGATATCGTTGATCAGGATCAAAATATCGGTAAAGCAGCAGGCCTGGTCTGCCATACTCTGGTGGTAAATGCGTGGCGACGTAGACGCCAGGAAGTCGATCAGCTCCATGAGACTATCAAGCAGTTAGGACAGCAGGTGGATCATCTTCACATACAGATCGTTGTGCTGCGAAGATTGTTAGAGACGGAGAATAGCAGGGTTGGTAAACTGAATGCCGAGGTACACAGGGTCAAGGTTCAACTTGACGACGTCTCGAAAGAGCGGGATACTCTGAGAACAGTAAGAGAATGCTATTCCGTATGATTGGCTGCTATTGAATTTAATGCGATTTCTTTTATTGTTTCTTGTAATAGGAAAAGGAGAAGGTGGAGAACGATGCTAAGGAACTACGAGAATTATCAGAGCAGCGTACGGTAACTGCTGAGAATTTGCGCAACGAGCTCATGTCCACACAAAGTCAGCTACATGCACTGGATGCTCAAATGACACGAGACAGGGAGAAGCTATTAAAATTGCGCGACGATAAGAAAATACTATTGGATAAGGTATAACCATTCGTTCCGCTTAAAATTCCCCTTTACTCAACTGACCAAAAATTCTCTTCATAATATCACCAAAATTACTAGGCAAGCAATCCGGATTGATGCTCTGTGAGAAAGTTTGACGACGGATGAGTTTAGTAATTTTTTTGTGCCTTGATAGAATTTTCCTCATTCCGTGACTCAGGGTTCAACTCCGCGGCGACAAGGTCTGACCTATGAGGGGATGAAGCTAGTTTCAACGTAAAGAACAGAGCGACTATAAATCCATGACTCATTCTTGACGCTCGTATAAATTCCTCAGAGGGAATAATCAATGTCCTTTATATCCCTGCCTGTGTTATCGATTTATGTTAAAATTTTAGGGGTGACACGGATGTCACTAAAGAAAGATATTGTTATTCACAATGGAATGATTAAGTGTTACACATTGTTCAGTCTCCATTAAGAACGTACCGAATGGTTCAACACCCTGAAGAGTACCCAGATCCAAAGGAGTGAGTCACTTGGTTATGTTACCGACGTGACTCAATGTTGCATAACAAACCCTAGGTCTCTTCCAGGGAGAGGGATCAATACAGAATGCCTTATTAAACTAGTATTCTCCAAAGAGCGTGTGGAGCTATCAAGTTCTTATCAGGCATTTTGATTTGGCAGTCGTGTAGTTCTGCATCTTGCTTGACCTTAGTCTCTGCATTTGTGGATAAATAATGTGAAACTGAAATTCATATGTTCCAGGTCACAGCTTGTGAATCCTTAGCTGCCGCTCATAACACCAGGGCGGAGAAGGCTGAGAGCGCCGTGGAGGAATTGGAAATGAAACTAGCAGGACAAGTCGCACTGGTAGAAACAGCTCAGGAACAGATTCACAGATACTCAAAGTACGATAGAGTCTAAATGATGTGGATATGCTGAATTTCTGAGGTGATTGATCATTTAGAGAATTGGCGGCTAAGGAAGAGGAGAGACTCAAATTGGAACAACGTTTATGGACCAGTGAGGAAGCTGGTAGAGCTTTGAGTTTGGGTGCTGCTAATTTGGAGAGTCAACTTTCTGACCGGGAGGCTGCCCTCAGACGTTTAGAATCTGCGTACACTTCTCAAATGTATTTAGAATCACTCTAAACGTACTTTGTCTTCTAGTGAACTTTTTTTCTTTTCTTTTCATAATTTATTAATCTTTAGGATGGAACTGTGCGAACTGAAGGATCGTATTGCTAGACAGTCTCAGGAAAGTGGCTGGAGCAGTCGTGTTCTTCAAATAGCCGGAAGTGTCGTACGCGCACCTCGCGCTATTTTGCGCACCTTGTCATTTCTTTCAAGTACCGGAAGTCCAATGACGTCTTAGGTATAGTATAGGATATATGGAGCAAGTACATTCAAGGTATTTCACTATGAAATGTATTACAGAAATTGTTTTTTTTTTGTTATTAGATCATTTTTGCGAGCACTGCAATGTGGCTGCTGTCACTGAATTTTTTAATGGCGCGATGAACGTGGTAACAGGAAGGAGTTCACGAGGAATGTACATTGAGACTGAAAAATATTGGCTGTGGCGAGGAATATGCAGATGGAAATTTTTATCCAATGAAATCATCAAGTATATTCTTTCAATCATAGACATTCTTAAAAGTATATTCCATCCTTTTTTTATTTTATTTTATAATACGTATATTCATGGATAATTGTGGATACTGTGATAACAAAATTATTTTTACTTAATAAATTTCATACAACGTAGACAAGAGAAACCGAACAACAAAAGACTCGGTATAAAAAATATATGTTTTATAAATAAATTTACACAATAAGTCAGTTGGTAATTCTTTTATTAATCTATATTTTTACAATATTGTTTCTTCATGGTACCGTAACAATTTTGAAAATAACTACCGTTGGATGCAACTTCGTATTGCTAAAAATTCGTACTAGCATAATGCTTTAAAAAAATTCACCTAACCCTCACTGTTATTAAATACGTCTTTCTTCTTTAATTAATAAATCCCAAATCACATATTCGTAACCATGCTACTTTCGGTAGTATTTATAGGTTTTTTCTTAAAAAAAAAAAAAAAAACGTTACGGTTACAAGGATTCCTTTATAATTTTCACATCTCATAAAAGTAATCCCGCATTGTGAATAGAGCTTAATACAGAAATTACGTAAGAATTCGGATAAGAAGAACCGGAAAGTGTTAAAAACTGTCAAACCAAAAATATAATATATGAAGAGGAAGAAGAAGAGAACAATGATAAAAATAGAGATTTAAAGATGACGTTATAGATAGGAGAGGTTGTATATTTAAAATCGATATTGCTAAAAAAAATAATTACATAAAATTATTGCAAGTTCTTTGAATGTCCACGCAAAAATTAAGCCAACTAATACTTCTTCAAGAACGATTAACTTGTTACGATTCCAGTAATTCGTACAGCTTCTTTCTTAGTCGCTTCGTCTTCTTACTTGAGTTTGATTTTTTAAATATAATCTTGTTTTAAAAATTAATCAATATTCAAGGAAATAAGTCTTCGTACAATTACGTATCATAATCTGCATTCGATACATATAATACGTAGATACTAGTTAACAAATATTTTACACAATTTCATTTTCCTCGCACAGATGCGAATACATGTTACGCGAATTTTTATTTTAACTTTCCTCCTCGACTGCGCGATATTGATTGAGAAATCGTGGGCGATTGAGGACAACGTAAAAAGTATAGAAACGGTAAAGATTCATGTAATCGCGTTACTAAATTTTTCATTGTGATATACTGATAGTTACGTCAGGAATACACGTGTCTCTTCGTAATAATAGAAACGAGGTTTTATCGATAATACTGAAGTGTAAATACGAATAAAAGTAAGAATAGTATTAAGCAGGATTTGTCAGTCGTTAATTGAAAGAAATACAATAATAACAATCATAATAAAAAACACTAAACTCTTTCCATATTAATTATTATTAGATACGATTCCAAGAATCGTAATTACTTTTAATCTCGTGCCGCGTGGGAATTGATTAAAAAATTATTTTCCTCGTCCAGTGCAGCTTTAGTCGATTATTTAAAATGTTTGGTGTCTTCTTTTGATAATAAAAATTATTAATAATAAAAACGAAGAATTTACTCGAGAAATTCTGCCGTGCGGATTCTCACTTGACCTTCGACCTTCTATTCTTTTATCTAACAGTCGACTCTCTCTGTATAATCGCGCATCCGGGGCTCTGAGGCACGATAAGTAACGAGATAACGATATTACGGAGAGCCTTCACTGCATTGTAATAGGCCAAGCTTTTGACAGAGCGCGCGTAAGACACGAGTTGAGAGGTACAAAAGAGTGCGGAAGTCGTACCCTCTCCGTGCGACAGTTTAGAAGGAGAACTCAGGGAAAACGCGACTATACTGAGAGTCCCTATAGCCATAATCGACTGTAATTTCATTGATTTGAAACAGCAGTGGGACTTGATCGTTCGTAGTTTTAAAGATGATCAGTATCTGCAGTATCTCATCTTAAACCATATTGTTAAAATGGTACAGCGCGACTTGTATCAGTGCTAAAAGAAAACTAAGTACTTAAAGAACGTATTGGGACTGATCGAACTAGATTGGACTAGAGGTTAATCCTGGAATGATTTAATCCAAGTTAGATCATACCAAAGCCCTCAGTGCCTTCACTGATCGCAAGGAGCAAAGCTCGTTCGAAATGATCATAGCATTCGTAATCGGGTAGGCAAAGTTGATTGAAGCTAAAAAAAAAATAGATAAGAATGTAATAACGTGACACGGAGATAAGAGTGTAAATTTTTTCAAGAATATACTTACCAGGTATGAGCCGTTGGTAAATTGGCAAAGGTTGGAGCAGCCGTGATTTGAAATCTTGGACTGAGCTGTTGAAATCCACCAGGCGGAAGTTGGGAGCAGCCAGTTGTAAATTGTAGAAGTCGTGCCATTTCTTCTTGCGTGAAGTTACTCACAGCTGTCCAGAACCAGTCGAGTACGCGAAGGAATTCCGCGGAGCTGCCATTAGCTATATGATGAGCGCGCAGATCGGCCACGCTATATTCTCCAGTACCGCAGAGTAGTAACTCCAGCTCGTTCTCGTCGAAGATCCCCAGGAGGTTGTCCGGAATGAGTTCGTTTAGTCCACGTAGAAAATGATCGACCTCATTACGAATTGAACTGGCGAGTCTGTGCTGAGCCAGAGCATCCAAGTACCGAAGCTTTGTGTCATTCGTGACACGTACTTTACTGCCACCTGGAATTAATTCTGCCACCTAGCAGAAGGAAAACAACGTTATAGAATACAGTAGATAACTTATAAACGATTTTAATCTTTTAAAAAAATTATTACAGATACCTTGAGTAGTTGCCCATCCTTATCGTACTCCTCTTCCACAAAGTAAAGTTCCATCTCTTCGACATCATTCTCCAGGATGTATTTCACCTTGCTCAGGTAGAGATCAGGATCATCTTGCTCGAAGTACTAGGGTTGTGTGAATTATAATATTTTGTTCGGAGTACTTTTCTTTGTAAAGGATATTATTAAGAATTATCTTACCTTGTAGTGAACTCTTAGTCCTATTATTTGAGCCAGAAAGCTTCTGGTGAACCTGGCGCGAACTAACTGTCTATAGGAACCACCCAGTGCAGATTCGTATAAACACTTTCCTACTATGCGACCAGCAAACTCAAAGTGTTTCAATTTTAAATACGCTGGTCGTTTGCTGTTAGGATGTACCAGAGCTTGCTGGGACTCTCCAAAACTGGCAAATAATCCATTCCCAGAATCGAAAAGCGTTGCACAAATTAATTCGAACCACTCGCGTCTTACACCACCCCAATCCACACCTACAAACAATACCAAGTAATTTAATAAAAAAAGCGCATCAATTAAAAAAAGACCCTTCTTACTTTTAGTCGAATTCGTACCTTGTTCACCTTGAAAAGTTATTTCAAAATTCCGACACCACTCGCTCACTGAAAATCCTTTTGTGGCTTTCATAGACTGTAATCATTGTGATGAAAAATTCAATTCGATTAAATTCTTTTGAATGATAAAGATACATGAAAAAAGAAAACTTACCGACTCCAAGAGCTTATCTCTTTGTACTTTCATAGAGAGTTTCTCGTGATAGTGTTTCTGATGGTGCTTTCGTACTTCGTGATAAAAGAAGTCCTGCTTATCAGCAAAGGTCTCACTGCCGCCAATGTTCTTCAGGAGAAAAAGCGTAAATGTCGCAGCAATCACATCCCGATAATGAGATATCAATTCAACAGGCGGCTGACAACCATCGTCTATCGAAAACGAGTCGTAGCCGTCGTGTTGATTATTTGAGCTTTCAAAATGAAACTGAAAACCAATACATCACTTTTACAAGACACCAAAGATCTGGATAAAATGATCCCGGTCGTAATAGATTAAAAAAGTTGCTTAATTAACTGAACCAAATAAATAAAAAAAATCTTTACACACCATAGCCAAATTTACCTTGGTCGATGGACATAATCTGAAGGTGACGAGGCGCTTTGGTATAAATCTGAGCAGGTACTCCTTGATGGTCAGTTGTTTGGGTGAGATGAAGCAAAAAACTTTTTTGGGTTTAGAAAAACGTTCACCCTGCATCCCCAGGAGCTTTGCCGCGTAACAAATGTCTGGATCCTTAGAAGCTACATTATTGTGGACCATTCGAGCAACAGAACCTGCATTTCCAAATAAATAAGCAACAGGAATCAATAATTATACCTTCGTAAGACTAAATTATGTTCTACGTACTCTCAAGAACAATGATATCAAAGTCTCCGTTATGCAAATGCAATCCTGACAAGCTGACCGTAGCATGATAACAGCCACCCTTAGGGAAACTGACTTTTAAACGAATCCTTTGATTTGGAGAATCGTACTCTAACTGAATACTGCAAGCTACTGCTGATCCTACTTCTGCTGCGTTACCAATCTGTGTATAAAAAATTAAATCATTGATCCAATATTCAATCAGTGCCTAATAAAAATATCTATTCCGATATTGATTAATATCAAATTATAAACACTTGCCTGAGTAATATTTACGTTATATCCGTCTGTAGGTTTATCTCCAGGACCAAAAACGCAAAGATTATCATATTCATCACGTGGTTCAATGGCCAAAGAATGAGCAATACCAGCTGTACATACAACCGTTGAGCTTTGTCTTACAAAAACTGTTTTATTAGGATCCGGAGGTCCTGTGAAAGATAAAAATTGATAATAAAAAATCGATAATATGAATTAAATATTTCAATTTATTTACCTGGAAGAAAATTCTTAAGGAAAGGACTTCCGTGAACGTGACAGGACCCAATAAGCACAGCGATCCTATACTGTCCCGCGTGTCTAACTGTAAATTTGACCACAGCAGTATTTGCAGCCCTGGGATCAGTTCCTCCTAATTCTATCAGGGTAGCTATCCTTCTGGTACCCTCTGTCACTTCCACAATCAAATTGTCTTTATCACAAATCGGATAGGGCTGCCCATTACGTTGATAGAACTGAATGTACAAGAGAGTCGTATAAATATTTCATCTAGACAAATGAATAATAGCAGTCATAATCTAATTAAAAAATTCGGTTTAATTACTTTAACGGTAAAGGTCATAGTTTCCCCAACAAGCTGCGGTTCCTCCCATTCGAAATGGACCCGACAATTACTTGGTAGTAAATATTTCCCAGTGACGTACTGTAGCAGAGAATGTTTAGCTTCGGGAGCCAGTGCTGGCTGCGTCATAGCAGCGAGAGTGACTAACCCTGCTACCGATACAGATACAACCAGCATTCCACCTTAAAAAAACAATATAAAAAATGTGAAACTCATGACAAACAACTGCAACACCAATTCAAATATTTACCCCAAGTCCATGCATCTTGGTGTTGACTGTTCTTAACAACTGAACTCCAAAGATCAGCTTTGAGACTCGCCAAATCTTCTTTGGACGTTGGTAACGTCTGTCGAGCTTGTATCCATCGTGGAAGATCTTTCCCAAGTGCTGCACGTGCTGCATGATCCTCTACCCAGTAAACGTCCTCCAAAGATACCACTTCCATCTGCATCAACCTGAATAGATTGATTATGCGAATTACAAAGAAGTTACGCAAAGTCCTTTTTAAATTTAGAGATCAGCGAATTTTACAAATGGCTCTTCTAAACCCATAATATACAGCCGTCTTTCCCTCTTAGCTCATACTTTTGGTAGTGATTGTGAAGCCCATGATCCGCTAACCACTGACGTAGGACTAGACGTTGCTGCAGCAGTCGCGCCGCACGTTGAAGACGCTCTTCATCGTGCTGCGGTAATTCTGGCAACGCTTCGACTTCGCCGCAGCTCGCGAGGCTCGAGATGCCTGAAACAAAAAACAGGTACACCGGATAACCAATGATTTGTTGAGAAAAATAAAAAAAAATTGTTTATTTTCTCCATCCGAACAAATTCATCCTTGACACAGGGACAATATATTAAGTTCACTGAAAGCAATATAAATATATTTATAGTACGTGTAAAATAAAATTGGTAGCCATCCAAATTGATGCTGAAGACTCACCGGAAGAAGCGCTGCCACTAGGTCGCAAGGACATACCGATGGATGAAATCTCATCGGCAAAGAAATCCTTATCGCGTTGGCCATCTCGAGTCTTTGGTTTCTTATCAGGCATAATTTAAACAGAGCTTTACATCGAGATGACACGTTCCTTTTTTTTTGCTTCTATTTCCCACGAGTATTCGTCGTGGTCATTATTATTTTTTTTTTTAAGACACCAAAATCACGTTCCTCTATAGCAGTTGATAAATTGAAAAAAAGAAAAAAAGACTTTTATACCATGCTCAAGGCTAGTGAAACCTACTGTATCGTATAGGACGCAATTCAAGCAGAGGTCCCTTAAAGCTACTAAGAATCTTCAGGTTCGCCTGGACACGCGAGATGAATAAACGCGATTCCAGGCAAACCTGCTGTTTGAATTCGTGCACGCGAAGGACATATCGATTTCGTAGTAATAATCGTTACAGCCCATGGAAAATTCAAATGACAAATAAAACTCACAAATTCATACAAACTTCAATGTACATACTAGATAAACTTCAAATAATATAAGATTCAGATTGATTTTGAAATGCCTATCTAAAATCGATTCCTCCATTTTTATACAGTTTAACCTGTTCCCCTCCATTATATGTATTATATACAGTAAACCAATGATAAACTGTGACTATCAATCATCCAATGACAATCAATAATATCTGACAACTTATTAAGTTCCAAAATGCGTATCTACGTGAAATCCTATATTCCTTCAAAAATAATTCTTAAAAGATATATAAGAACCTAATCATAGCTCGCAAATGAAAAAGCTCAACTAATTCCTATGATAGAGCACGTCACGAACACGTGGACAAGTTAATAGACATTCCAGTAAAACAAGGTCAAGAGAGTCTGACACTTTAAACGTGAAATTAGTACATACATTTAACACGGGACAATGGTAAATTGCCTTGTAGGTACGCAACACGGTCGGTCGTTAATTGGACGGAGTGGAATTTTGGAAAAAAAAAAGGAACAAAAAATAAAGAGCAACCAGAGACAAGGAAAAATATTTTCTTCAACCTTGACCGGACTTCCTGACCTTTTTCACCAGAATATCCTTAACTCTAACCACCTTCTATCTAACGATCCTTGCTTGCTTTGGTGTACCGTATGTATGTCACGTTTATCTAGCTATATGCTACATATGCACGTATGTATGCATGTCTGTGGTTATGCACCAGAAAGTATGTATGTACTATGGGTTATGAAAGCAGCGTATATATAGACATATATTGATCCTACATTTTCCTTGTCCGCTTTTGTCTGGCTGTTTGCAAAACGGAACGAGCACCAAAATTAATTTCGGCTCGTCGGCCGCCACCGACCTAATACCTATATTATCCCCTGTTTCATTTTCTATCTCGCTTCCACGCGTTTCTTACATATACATATATATTTCAACCATATATATGCCAGTCCGTAAAGTCCAATGGTCGTTATTTCCATCCGATAGCAGCAATATCCTCTTCCATTTGATTACATAACGTTTCACAATTATTGTTATACGGTCCAGATAGGTGAGAGAGATTTTGTGACTATTTTTTTCTCCACACAAAACGGGTATATTTATTGTGGTATTTTTTATCAATGTATATATGTATGTATATATATATATATATATATATATGCATATAACGATTGATTATTCTGCTTTTCCTATAGTTTTATATTTCTCAAAAAAAAATTGACATAAGTGACAGGAGCTGGAAATTATCAGTTTGCTGCTAATTTTTTTATCTTTATTTTGTGCAATTTCCTTTTTTTTACGACGACCAGTGCCCATGTTCTTTCCACGTTACCGGCTAACAGTAGACACGTGACGCCAGGCGTCGGGACGCTCGTGCGGTATGATTTATGACGTGAATTAGAATGAAACTGGTAATCCCATTGCTGTGTAATCAAACTCGAGAAAATACTTTCCAGAAGCTAGTGATGCCGTGTTTATATGCATACAGCAACGTCCAATTAAAATGGAACACTTGAGTTTTTGTGTATTTCTGTGAAATTATGACCGATTTTGAAAAACCAAAGACATATTTTTTAGAAAATTTCCTTCCCGTTCGAATGGTAAAGGTTTCATCCCGATCGGATACAAAATGGCTGAACGGCAGGGGTTGGAATGAATGGGTGCATTTTGGGACTTTGAAAAGTGCGAGAACTAGTAGTACCGGAAGGAAACTAATACTTCTAATTATTTATTCGAGATAAAACCTTTACCATTCGAACGGGGAGGAAATTTCCTAAAAAATATGTTTTTGGTTTTTTAAAATCGGTCATAGTTTCACAGAAGTACAAAAAAACTCAAGTGTTCCACTTCAATTGGACATTACTGTATATGTACCAATATCGAATATGTAAAAGCATGAAAAACTATTACAAACCATGTTCCACGTTAATAATAAAATAAATGTTAAATTTTGTTGTCTTCATTAAGCAAAAATAATTTTCAATAGGTCAAGAGATTGTGTAAAGATATATGAAAAGAGGTACTTAAACCAAATCAATGCTCTATGTATAAGAAGATATCGACCGTATGACACTTGTAATGTCAGACAATACGTATAATCTTGTTTTTTTTTCAAAAAATTTCGATGCGAATTTCAGAGCGCGCACGTGTTTCCCAAAATACGTTACATTGTTTCCATCATAGTAGAACTTTTTTATTTCTGCTTTGAGCTTTCTCTCTTTTTTCAGTGTTTAATAAATTGCGCCTTATAATTCCCCTTGAGATTCCATTCATCTTTTTTTTCTTATACATGTTTTCCTTTGTGACTCTTTAAATCGTTAGGAATTTATTAACCTTTCTTCCTGTCATTTTATATACACTATATATGTATATATATGTGCGTATAACAAAAATCAACACATTGATTCGGATATACATGAAGTAGTAATCGTGTCCTGTTTCTTTGTGCCCAAGAATATATTGATAATCAATTCGAGATAATGGATAAAATTTAACCTGCAATCATAAATTGGATTAATATCAATTAAAATCTATTGTACAATTATAGAATTTCGAATTTCCACAGTTTATCAAAAGAAAAAAAAAATATATGAGCTCTCGGGAGTTTATATAAAATGAAAAGCGCTATAGTAAAGTTCGATGAAAACAGGTCGTTCTTTTTTTTTTAGTACTGCCGGAATCATTGGCAAATGTCCTACTTTCTCTCTCTCTCTCTCTCTCTCTTTCTCTCTCTCTTTCTCTCTCTCTCTTTCTTTCTGTATCTGTCGATCTCTGCATTCCCGGAAGAATATACAACATGAATAAAATAAATCCGTGCTCGAGCGTCTCAAAAATTTCACGATTTTAACAGAATGAAAGAATTACCAGGTAATAAAATAAAAATTACTCCGAACCTCTAAACTTCCGTATACCATACGTTATTGGATAAAGAATGTCAAACGGCTAATAACATTACACCCTGGATTTATACCCAAATACTGTATATCCGCTGTCTGATAAGATTAGATAAAATAAAAAAAAAAACTATTTATCAGTAACCATCAGAGACGCAATTTATGGTTACCGCTAATTCGATAACGATTTGTCCAAATTTTTACCCGGATTTTCATGTAACGGCCGATACGGCGTATAGTCGCAAAAAAATTCTCGCTATGCCTACACAAAAAATATGGTAAAACGACTTTATAAAAAAAAAAAAAATATTTCGCTATAAAAAATACTTGCGTTTATGTTTCTTATGATTTTCATACCCCCGAGCATATCACCACGAGCACATAATTATTTATCGCGACAGGTAATTCGAGCAATCGATAAAGTCTCAAAAGAAATTCCCAACGTCGCTCGAATGTAAACTCGCACAAAGCTCTCGCACCTCGGTAAGCTTCCCCACGTATGCCGGTGCCGTCGCGACGTCAGCCACGAATATCGCGAACTGAAGTAAGCCGCTACACGTCTAATGACTCGAAGGCACGAAAGGTTCGCTTTAGGCGGTGAGACGATGTTCTGGTAAACTCGAGGGTGGGAATTATGACGTCAGCCGATAGTCACCCCCAACCTTTTGTACGAAAGCGACCTATGACCTCTGAAACCGTGGGAACGACTTTTCCTAGGTTACATAAATCAGGGAATTCCCATAGTCACCGACAGATAGGAGGTTAAGTACGTATAAGCAAAGATGATGCGAGATTGAAAAATCTTATGGCAACCCTTATCGATACACAATAACAATAATAATAATCAGCATAAACGATTAAAGACTTACTGTACCAAAAACTTTCATAGACGTGACCCGCACGTTACCTTTGATACTTGAAAATTATTTTAAAAAGCAGATGTGATAATTAAGCCTGATACTTGACAGAGTAAACGATGATCATGAGATTTTATCTCATCACCGTCAGTCATAGATGATACGTTAATTAAACCGTGAGTAAAAGGCGGGTTATCGACTTTGCGTTAGCGTCTATGGTTACGGCAATGAATTTTCGACTAAGCATGTGGCCAAGGGAGGTCTGCGTGTCAGAGGTCCTTGCTCCGGGACTTCCCGTAATTCTCGACGGCGCGGAAGGACTCAGGATTATCGCGAGGGTGATCCTTGCCAGTGAGCATACTGCCGCGTAAGCTGCGATTCTCGCCAAGCACCCGTTTGATACTGCAGTCCGCTTATGCGGAGTCACGCCAGTCGACTGCGTACAATACGATTACAGAGCTAGACTATCCCGAGTGTCGCCCCCACTACTGATACTCGACACACCAACCCCTAGAATACCTACGTCTCCTACTACTAAAAGGAGTGAACCTCTAGGCACCTCTAGGTAGATATAGGTAGTGCTTTACATTACTGTGATATACAGTATCCACCACTACTGCCATCTATTCTGCAACAACACCAGCACAGAACACCTTTTGGTTGACATCGTCTGGTAGCCTATTTACATAGGGTTGTTTTTAGGTACAGGAAGCAGGATTCGGGATTTGTATCACCCACTGGGAATGGTAAGAGCCCTGGAGAAAAATAAAGGAGGATATAAGAGCAGTGCTTTTAGCCAGTGTCACCCGACTGCATTGAACATATGTTCAATGGACGAGTGAGCTAATTTATACACATGCAGTAAGAAGCGTGATAAAAAAAGAAAGGTCACCGTCATGGATGTACGACGTCCTGGTTAGATAGTGCCTGCGGCGAGTTAGCTTAATTGGGCCGCATAGGAGAACTTCTTTATCTCAAATATTAATCATGGATGTGTATGCATGTACAATGCTCGTTAGGCCAGAAGATTCGAGGATTCTCATAGATTATTATGGAGATTTGAGCTCCTTTCGAAAGTTTAATATTCCGGATTAATAGTCATAATCATGTGGTCCAGAGATACATACTTTGTGCTTTTGGAGAGTAATGTCTAATGTGTATAGTAATAGAGATTTTTAGTGATCCTATATGTATTGCTTTCTATATACTTAGGACGTTCTCCCCACTTTCGTTCCTGGTGGAAACAGCGTGCAGTGACATTGCCGCAACCGGCAGGTCGAACTCCATCCTCGACCAATAAGAAACTTTCATCTCTGATATAAGCGCGCAAGCGTTTCGTATTTAAGCACGATGCAGGTGGCTGCTAAGATACGAAAAATTAGAAGGATGAGATTCTGAGTAAGTCATGTAAAGCATTTACATGGCTCTTTGTTTCGTAAATGAGAAAGTCTTAGGAGATATGCGTAGTATATGCTGGGGATACCTTCTTTCTCTTGGATCCTCGGGACTCTGGTAATTAACGGGGACCGGAAGTCTGATAACCTTACGGCCGGTCGATAATATCCGGTATTTCTCGTTAAGAGAAAATTGGACAGTCGCCAAAACAATGAATCTTAATGCTGCGACGAAGTATAATGGCTTCATTGTGCCAGTGATAATAATGTGCGATTTTAAAGAGTCTATTACCAACCTGTCGCAGAAATTGATTGTAGAATTTGGCCGAGGACTTTTTGTAATTTATCTTTTTTGTGGGCTTACTGTATTATGGATGCACGTGAGGTCAATTGATTTATGTGTCACGTGGTGCGGTTCTTCAGGTGAGATTGGTTGGTATTATTGTGGAAGGTAAGTAA
Organism: Calameuta pallipes; assembly: GCA_030142375.1. Taxonomy (NCBI): domain Eukaryota; kingdom Metazoa; phylum Arthropoda; class Insecta; order Hymenoptera; family Cephidae; genus Calameuta; species Calameuta pallipes. The sequence goes on from JARQSW010000118.1 coordinate 205,851, forward strand.
ATGAGAACCGGCAGTGACGTAGGAGGATGGCGGGACCATGAAATGGATTACAAAGATGTTTGTATGTTAATATTTGAAGGTTCGTTTAGCGATTTTATCGTTTTTTAAATTCACTTACTAGAGCATGGAATACCATGAATGGCAGGAAATAGAAATTTATAATAACCGTATAGAATTATATTAGAATGTTGTGCCATAAAATTATGGTAGTGGGTAGTACGTGCCCCATGGGTTGTTTTGATTTCAGATATCATATTTGATAATACATGATTATATAGAACATGGTAATGCATACCCCTTGTACAGATTTTTCTTCTCCAACCAACCATTGCGCATTTAAGTACAAGGAGCATTAAAGCTATGCTATGTTTTACGATGAAAGAATTTCCATGTTAAAAGACATACCTTTTTCTTTGAAAAGGGCACGATATTGCTTTAGCCCAATTTCTGCAAGCCATTGATCTGCTTCGCTGAGGTCTCCGTTGTTGCCATTACCTGCAGCCAGCATTAGCAACTTTCCAAGCGACAGGACCATCGAAAGAGCCAGGAACACCCCCGACAGTACTGTCGACCATCGTGCCATTGCATGGGCTCCACATCTGTACAATGAAAAGGAACAGAGAAAACAACAATCACTTTATTAGATCTTAGTTGTAAGGTTATGTGTGAATCATGTTTGTAAACAAATGGATAATTACTTGAAAAATTTGTTTCTTTTACACACAACCACTTACCACATGTTAAAAAATTATATGATATCACTTGTGGTATGACTGTAATAATCTTTAACGCCCAAACTACTTTGATTTTATGCTCTACCTCATCTAATCTGATGGAATAAAAGATACACAGATGGGACACCCTGGAGAAGCCGTACATGTACTTCAGAGATTGGATTAAGCCGGCATTCCACGAGAGCACACGACAGATTTCGCGGCGGTCTGGTACCATGGAATTGGCAGACCCAGAGGATGATGATCAATACTACGAATCGCATCTGTTGGTAAAAGCCGAAAACTGCATTGTTGCAGTAAGATAACGAAAATTTCGAGAAAAAAACGAGCCTATTTTCTTCGGAAACTAGTACTTTCGTCGTCTATAGTTATAGAAAATACTGCACAAGATCATAATCTATCAATGAATAAAACAATATATTAAATAAATGTATCATTTACAATTTACCGACCAGAAATCTGTTCTTATGGTACAAGACCAAAAATCTCGAAACAAAAAGAAACGCCATCTGCAATTATAAAGTAAATACATAATGACAAGCCAGAAGGAAACTACCATGGAGACTATCTAGTCTCCATCCTATGATAACGCTGATAAAACAAGTGACAGATACCTGCAGCTCTATTTATTAATTAATTAACCCTTTGATTGCCCCTTCCTATGCCACTATGACCACAACGCCGCAGAGGTGCGGCAACATTAGTGAAAGTGTTAAAGCTTATAATTAGTTACATTATCACCTGATTAATGTACAATACACGTGTTTAACCATCAATACCTCAATAAATGAGAATGTTCGTAAGAGTCGATGGTTATAGTACCTATATCTAAACATAAATATCATAAAATCTTATATTAGAAATAGACTTCGGTAAATTGGAATCCTTAAGAAGCGAGGATCGGACATTTATCGTTCATTATGCACTATACTAACATATAACGACGTAATAACAACTCTAATGTTTAAACTTATCTAAAATTTATAGCTCGTATATTTCTAAAGCGAAGTCATGATGAAGTCTATAATAATTTATTATGCTATTAAGGCCTTATCAAAGATATCTACGAAGAAACCGTCAGTTGTATACACATTCAAAAGTGCACTCCGAATTGCATATAAAAGGATTAACGTAAAAGACAACACAAGTCTCATTTATACATCAAAAGACAGGAAATCAAAAAGGCAATAATAATTGATTCCAAGTGATCGTACAGCCCCAAGTATAACCTCAAAGGCCATTAAATTTTAATGGTGGTTATGTAGCCGAGGTGAAGAATCGCAAGCAGCTGGTAAAAAGGAGAATGCTCGTAATGACGGAGAGGAAAAGGTTAACGAATAAAATCGTAAATTGGCCAGGAGTGAATAATGGAGATCGGTTCTTTGCAAGGAACGGTAAAGAGGCTGCATTAACGGTCCCATGCAAGGTAACCAGCTGCTGTGGACAAGATCGAACCGCGACCGAGTTCTCACAAACGAGGTGTAAAAATATTTGACGCCCCGCATTAGTCATTCACTTATATCACTGAATATTAATTGAAGGAAAAAAATAAGTGATAACTAACCATCTACGTGACAGTGACAATGGATTAAAATGAGTCGTATAACTTGGTTATTCTTGATCCTCTGCAAGCCTGTCGGCTTAAATATTTTGGGACTGTTCTTGAAATGAGTTATCAATATTAATCCTGTCGGCTTCAGGTAATCCGCGACTGTCTACAGGGTGACCAATATATTTGAATATTTAATTGCAACAAATAAAACTCGTCCTAACCATTGCTTTCGGTCCTGGTCGGCAACATGGGTATCGTGAAGATGATTTTATCGATTAGGGTTAAGATAGGTTAGAATTCGCCCTAGGGCAACCAATCAGTGAGACTCATTAGAGAACGAGAGAAAAGTATTACCCGAGGATGATCGCTGATAATAATGATAATAAAGAAAGGAGCCCGTAGAACGAAGATAATGTATTTTCAGTAATTTACCATTGTTCGGTTAATTTCTTAGGGCACAAAGGATCCTGATAATAAAATAATGTTTTTCACACACTGATTTCTTATTAGGTTCTCTTTATAATTTTTATTTTATTTTTTTCATAATTCCCGCCGCTTCTGTCGATGTCGTTCCTGCCACCGACGGCAGACTGCGTGACTTCACGTTGGCTGCCACCCGTGTCCCAAAATCTCTTCCTCATTCCGCGACGGTTTCTTTTAAGCGAAACAAAACGCACGTTACCTCTTCGGGACGAAGTACTTTTTTGTACTTACGTACGAGACCAATGAAAAACATTCGTTCAGCCAATTAGCCGGGCGTTCTGTGACGTCGTTTAACGACCAGAGGATCATTTCAAATATTTCATCGAAAGTCACTACGCGCCATTAACCTCACAAAAGCGGAACGATCAATCCGCACAAGGTAGTGTCATTATCATTGAAATTAATGTACTTAAAAATCATCAGGATACTTCCTACGCGATTACATTACAAGGAATTCGTAAAATCAGAGGTAAAAAGGAACAAAAATAAAGCAGACCAATATTTTATCGATATAATAAAACTGTCGGATCTTGGAAGTTGATTTGATCTCGAAAATTTATACATTTTTTTGTGCGAATACATCAATATCCCTGCTGGATTCTACTGGACGGAAGAGGAATCGTTACTGTCTTGAAGATATTATAGTGAAGTGGCGGACGATGAGGTCGGTAAATCAGAAGCACGGCAATTATGTCAACCTGACACGAAAGAACAAACAAGATGACTGAAATGGATCGCATCACGGACTCACTCCTTGGTTCTACGTGGCAAATTCTTGTAAACAAGAAGGAGACATCCCTGTTATGCCGACTAGCTGACACTAGACATTCCGGTTTTTCCCCGGTCGTTCATCAAATTAAACCATGCTCCAGTCTCGTCCATCTTTACATTTGTTGTCGGTCACGAAGCAGCTAATGGATAGATGCAAGCGACAACCACACGACACTTATTACCAGTTCAGCCGTCAATTACGGATTGATTTTCCTTTTCAGGAATATCTAATTATCTTCTCTAACTATACTACCACAGCTATCTCTATAAATTGACGGGTTAATTCAATCATATCGGATACATAAATACAGTGCATTGATCACTTGAACGACCGGTAGAATAATATAGAAAAACTTGGATTATCATATTATCAGAGATATTAAGGTGCGATAACCTAATCTGTGAAATTTTCAGAATTTTCAATACCTGCCGCGAGTGCGAGAGAGAGAGGCCTATTGGGACGGTACGGGAGTAAGACAAGGACACACGTATCGATCGAAGAAATTGTAGGTTATCGTTCAAAATCTTTTTGTTCGGTATAATTTTTAAATAATTTTTTTAATCGTTTTAACTTACAGCGTCTTGAATTATCTTTCATGTAGATTATGCTTCGATGGGATTCTGTAAATTGTAAGGAGCCTAATCTGATGCCAGCTTACGAATTCCATAGGAAATACAAAGTCAGTCGCTCTTATCGATAGTTAACGGCGATTAGTTAGCCAAGAGGTGAGAGGTCCCGATAGTAATTTAACGAGTCTCTGAGTGGTAGCACTGTCGCTATGCAACGAAGCACTTACCTACCTTGCCCAGTTGCATACTTTACGAGTTCCTGAATATGGTCATGAACACGAGACACCGGGACGCGCAGTAGCCTACCACGTTTGACATTGCAAAATGTTTATTTAATGCATGGAAATACACCCTGAGAATCCAGTACCTTGTACACGCATAACCTCGCGCTTATATTCGCCTATCTAATCCCTTATTCGCGCAGTTTTTAGAAGGCCGTTTTAGGATGCGCGGGAAAATTTAGCAATTCAAAAAAGGTCAGTCAGCGCCACACAGGAAGTTTTCAGAGGTGGATTAGATTTATATGAAATCAGTACAAATTTATGTGGTTCAAAGAACTTGTCACCTAATTTTTTTTTTTGTACGCAATGCGAATCTGATTTACCTCGCAAATCTCCACAGGATATATTCGATAAATTGTCGCAAAAATTTCGTTCCATTTTATTATACGCTTTGAAACTGTCGTAGAGACTCGATCGATATTCTAATACCGATCATCCGCAAAATTGCTACCGCAGTTTCCTGCTTTATTCTTGTCCTAAGATATTTTGTAACTGTAACGCGAGTTAATTCTTTTTTTTTCAGTGGTTGGGTTTATCGATTCTTGGAGTATCGAATGTCGTATCCCATTGAAGAACTGTCATATATGCTAAGGATGTTATGAATTAGTTTTCTTTTGGACTCCAAGATTTACCTAAACTTCGGCACACTTTCGACGAATTCCGCTCTGCTCGAAACACGAGGGATTGATTATACTAATTGACACTAATAAATCATCAGGGATACGTGATTTATTCCGTGACAAATGAAATACTTGAAAATTGGCTGTTTCTTATTTCATTTTTATAACTGCCATAAGATCAGTTTCCTGCAGACTCGTTAAGTTTTTCACAAAACCACAAGATCATCATTCATTTTTATCCCTTATACAAATAAAATCGTTTTCTTGTCTTATTCGTACAATCGTCGTTCCCCTATAAGTTTCTTCTTTGTACTTTTGAAATGGCTTCTTCATCTATCGCGCCACATTGATTTCGGCTGAATCAGAAACGAAAATCTTTATTACAAATCAAGACAAAATTCTTATAGTCTCGTGTAAGACGTTCTTGGCTGAAAATTATATTTGACTGAAAACATATGACATTCCTACTGATCTTTTCAAGTATAATAACGATTAAATAGAAGAAAAAAAAGTAAAAATTCTATCTCTAAAATACCAGATGTGATTACTCCTGGCATAATTGCCTTTACTTTTAAGTAATCGATTCTCGATCAAGGCTATACGGTAAAATCGATACTGCGCGCATATCTTGAAAGCGTCGTACGAACGGTTTTTCGACGGTACCGGTTTTACGAATAATTATTGCAATTACGTAGAGGGTTGCCGCTACGCTTAACCTCTTATCGAACGTAATAAGAAAATTGCAGGTCCCGTTTCATTTAACTGGAACATTTCTCAGGATGAATATCGAGCATTGTCAGTATGCCGAACAAACGTCGACTGGAATAAATTTACATGGTCGAGACCGATCGATTTTACCGGAAATGTAATAAAAAAAAGAAATTTGTTACCCAAATATTTGAATTTAAAAATCTCGTGGTCACTGCACGTCCATCAACTTAAATAATGTACTCATACAGCAACCGTCGATTCTTGCCAAATCGAGAATACCGAGTCGTCGTAATTTCACGGACGGTCAGTCATCGCAAAAAGATTAATTAAATCGTTAAGTACACAGCTGATCGGTAAGATCGTTTTTCTACCTATTATGAAAAACCAACAATCGTCGAAGGGCATCGAACGATAACAAAACGATTCTACGATTTAGCGATCGGCTAGAAGAACTAAGAGCGAATGACTAATCGACCTAAAGTTCGATACCGCGAAAACGGTACCATTATTCAAACTCGTTTCAACTGTGCGATTAGCATAGCCAGATAGACTTACATTTTGAAAATAAACGAAGTTCCTGGCACACTGAGTCGTGTCGGAATAATTAGTCTTAATTAAAACAATATTCTCACCTCAGAAAGAATCAAGTCGCTAGCGCACTCTGCCCGATTCCCCACGAACTATCGTAATTCTACAGAAGCACGAGGATACTGGACTAATCGAAAGAGTCAGATAATTTTAATCTGTTAGTTAATGGTTAATATTCGACTTAGATAAGTCGTGATCTGTGTGACGGATTTCAATATTGATGCTGGTACGTACGTATACATATAATATATACAATCCGAAGAGGTTAGGTTAGGTTAGGCTAACACCCAGTGTAACTCTAGTGGTCGTCCGAAGTAAAGGAATATGTTAAACGAGCAAGTGGGTTAATGGTGAAGCCACACGAAGTTAGATTCTTCGTATTTCTGCGGTCTCTCCAATAACAAGGAGATACTTTACGGTGGTGTAGAGCTATACGTATTGCTTAAGACATATGCTCGTACGCGAGGATGCATAAGAGTAGTGCAGTTGCAGCCTGCAGCTGCAGATAAAATCGGTCGTGTAACCCTTTGGCTGTACGTCGTACCCTAGACTAATCCCGAGCTGACCCAGTTAAGAAGCTAACGAGTTTGTATTACTTGTTGGCAGGTTACCTCAAAATATCGTTATATACATAACCTCAAAGACGTTTTACAGTGACGGATGATGATGCTGGAGACGTTCGTTCTTCAAGTTATGATTTTACCATAAAACCAATGTGACTTTGTTATCTTTGATATAATCTTCAGGGAAATGGTTTTCGGTTGGACAACTCTCACCACGGTACAATAATATTAGTATACTAGTTTATAATTCATTTCTAATGTAGAATTCGTTATCTTAGTATATTATATCTTTCGGCATGCCAATACTTTTTATTTTATTCCTAATAAACAGGTGGGATTAATTGGTTGACTAAAGCGTGAAATTCATGGACAGGAGAGGATCCCGAGCAATGAATTATTCGAGAAGGACCGGTTGGCTGGTGCAACTGCAGAGTGCAGGGAGATGTGACCTAGAAATGTCCTCTGAGATGAGAATGAAGAGAGAGAGAGAGAGAGAGAGAGAGAGAGAGAGAGAGAGAGAGAGAGAGAGAGAGAGGGATATACGTCGATGTTAAGTGAGAAATGTAGATAAGAGAAGAGACGTGAAGTGGACAGGAGACAAGGAGGCGAGAAGAGAAGAGGTCTTTACTCGTCGTCGAGGATGAGGACTGTCTCTTCATTGGTAATGGTAATGGTCGTTCTGGAAATGGGAGCACGTTGGGAAAGTAGGAAGGGGAGGCTATAGCCCGACCGACAGCAGTCGAGTGCCTCAGTCGTTCGTGGACCTCGAAGGACGATAGAGGTCGAAGAGGGCATTTCCTTCTCCTCCTCTTTCACTGACCACCACCACTCCATAAAGAGCCGTAAAAGTCAGCTCCGACCACGTTGCTCTCGGCTTCCCGATTTGTCTTCCTCTTCCTCTTCCTCTTCTTGCTCCACCTCCTACCCTCGTACTGTTCATTGCATTCGGTTGCTGCACAGTTCTTCGTTCACTTGGACGTCCTCTTCTACTTCCTCATCCTGGTCTCATCCTCGGAGATTTTTCGTTCGGTCGCGACTAACAAGCTCAAGGATGCAACGTCAGATCGTCCTTGGGATTTTCCTGCTCTGCTGCTTTCAAGGTAGGTTTTTTTTTTGAGGATTTTCTTCAATTCTTTCATACCTTTCAAATCTGAACTATTCAGTGATTCTTTTCCTTTACTACGGACTAAACATACTTATCAGGGTCACTGGGTGTAGCCTTTGAATTTACCGCGGCTTCTATTCTCATGCTAACGCATGTTCTAAGCATTTTGAATTTGAAAAAAAAAATCCGGTTTCTATTGACACTCGCTGTCTCTAAATCACCATCCACGCGTCTCCGTTCATAGAAAACCGGAATTTCTAAGCACCAGGTTTCCCTTTGCCTTCTTCACTGATACGTAAACAAGACATTTTCCAAATTATTTTACAGTCTTTCTTTCCCTTCACGTTATACGGTATCCCGTTTGCTCTCAGCAAACCATAAACCAAATTCGCACGTGTATTAATCTCCAACGAGCGTGTTCTTAACGCTTGTCTAATTAAGTATGTTAATACACATTAATTCCGCAAGGACTAGAGGTAAAAAAAAAATATATTTACACTCACTGCCGTTACCAGAGTGGTTCCACTCGTGAATTCAAGTAGTCTGAATTAAATTTAGTACACAACAACTCTATGCATTCATACTGGTACATTCATAAAGAATCATACATTTCATAGTCAAGGGTATACCAGCCCGTATATTCCCAGTTGTACAATTGATTAAATAAGAAATCATCGGTATGAATCATTACGACTTTACCGACTGAGAAAGAAAATATATTGCCAGAAATATCAGCAGGGACGTCAGGACGTCTGGGATCAGGGATTAACTCTGAATGAGTACCCTACCGGAAACAGGATCGGTTGCTTATGAAAGATCCAGTAGAAGTCTCGAAGGATCACGAGCCATTGTCAACTCGTTGGGATCCCGGTGGGCGTGTCGTGGGAAACTCTCAGGATTAGCGAGAGAATTTATCTATGAGGATTCCTTTACTCGTATGTATCATTGTCCGCCATCTTTGTCTTGGTTTCCTGCCGGTTACTGAGGTTTACGTTATTTTTTCGGCGAGAGAGACGAAAAAAGGTAAATAACTAGAAGAAATGATATTTCACGTAAACACTACGTCATGCCTTCCTTGGTCGACGGTTAATGCGATTATAATTTTCGCTAGCAGCTGTTTTCTTATTGTTTTACGGAAGGCTGCAATTTGTCGCAGAAATACGGCCACGCGTATCTTGGAAATTGCATTCCTGTCGCTTGCAACGGGGGGCGGTGCATGTAGCAAGGCGAGAAAGAACGTACGGTTAGAATTATTAAAAAAAAAAAAAAATTAAATTATGGATGTAAATTCTTTGCCTTGCTTGTTCTCTCTTACTAGGAAATGTAATACCTACCTTAGTGCTCATTCACGTGTGGATGGACCTTTAAGCTCGTAAAGATAGAAAAAAAATGTATCCTATTTTCCGCACCTTGTGATAATTGAATTATTCGTAATTTCCCGCGTCCGGTACTCGCGGTAGCCTCTCGTGGCGTCGGTTTCAATTAAAATTTAAATTGACGCGGTTGTTTTGAATTTATCTTCGGTGTAAACGAAAAAAATTACTTTTGCCGTAGACAATATTCAGACTCAGGTTAGGTTGGGTATCTTAACGCAGGATCATTTAATAGCTCGACCTTATCGAATCATCGAGGTTGATCGTGGCAGAGGTTAATTAATCCGTTAGGGCGTATCCGTAAATCGCGATAACACGGATCAATTACGAACTGGTATTATCATTGAGTCGCGTGCCAATCGTACGATCTATAATTAACTGACATAATCGTAGTAATATATTTAATTGTGTATCCTTTTAATTATCTCATGAATCGTAGATCATGCTTGGATATAAATATTATTACTATTTTTTCTAAACATTCGCCGTCATTATTTTCTTACGTTTATCGATAATTTTTCTTATTCAGCTCAACCCCCCGAATCCCGTTTCTCGTTTTAAAAAAAACCTGCTGCTTTTCTCTTTTACTACACTGAGAAAAATTAACGGCCCTGCCGATCAAATATCTGGCTATTAGAGATATATTGGAGTCTGCCGGCACAACAGAGTTAAGTACTGTCCAGTTCCAACAGCTGAATCCTTCTGCTTTACGTCGTCCGCTTGCAGAGCGAAACGCTATAGCTGTAAGAACTGAACGATGGCTAACTTCAAGCAGCCGAGCCATATCCAACTTGCATTTTCATTAATAGTTTTAATAAATATATTGAGGAAAGCGGTTATTAATAGGTAACGTATCTACATTCGATGATGGTAGAGAAAATTTTAAGGTTAGGAAGGATGGCTAACGTCAATCGCATTCATCACGGTTAATAAGTTAGCGTAAAGTTAGCGTAAAGTTAGCGTAACGTTAGCGTAAAGTTAACGTAAAGTTAGCGTAACGTAACTTAAACTGGCTTAAACTAGTTTCGGTCCTTTCCTTGGTACCTTCAATTTTCAATATAATTTAATGACTGCGTGGTAGATTTTTTTTTGTAAAAAAAATAATCGACTCGCGTCCATATACCGGGTGTGCATGTTGCATCGGGATGCTGACCGTGTTCGGTATAAGATATTATCTAAGTGCGCATTCTTGCTTTAGAACGTAGGAGTCAGTTGCGTGGCTGCACGTCGAGATTATATCGAAATGGTTCTACGGTTGCAGGACGCCATTTTGTTTTGGTCCAAGTAAATTATTCATTAGCTAACTGGTATTAATTCAGAGACAACTCTCCCTTTTTTATACAGTCTACATTATATATAAAGTATCATCTTATGGTCCATTATAATATTATGGGATGCTGTAAAAAAAAAAATTGTGCAACATCAACCAAGAATTTTTAGTATCAATGATTCTTGCTGAAATTAGAAAATTATACGACTGGATCATTCAGTGATTCAGTATGCACGTGATTGCAGGTACTTATTCTCACAATCTGTTACTCTCCAAATGAACCTCAATGATCCCAATGATCGCGTGTCAATTTATGATCTTGATTCATTCCTGCTCCGGCTGGCCTAGACTGGATCCAAATGCAGCCAACTTCACGGCATTGATACTTGGCCAGAATGGCCAGAATACATCATTGTGTATAGAATTGAAAGTGGATAAATGAATTTTTGACATTGTCAGAGAAAATTGGCTAATTTTATTAACAATGAAAATTAAACTTTTTTTTTTAAATTAAATAATCATCATTATACAAATCAATCATCCACCTTCAATTGGGACTATAGCAAGTGGAATTTAAGGAATGGGACAAGGTCAATTTTGAAAAAGATTATAATTTTTATTTTCTGCTCGTCAAATCGTGGACTACGTGGAGATCGTGAAGATCACGATCTCTTTCCTTAACCCAATGACCCTATCGCGCCTGGTGACTGATCCAAGTTACTGGTTAAGAGTAAGTCATTACTTTATTAACCGTGCTCGTTGACCAATCAATGGACCCGAAATTGAGTTTGCTTTGTCGGATAATATTTTTCATTGAGTTATTGAGTTGGATATCATTATTTTTCGTTCTCACAATGTGATATATTTATTATGAGTATAAGAAAAAAAAAAAAGTCCTGATCCTGAAAAAGAAGTTCATGGATTCGAACCAGCGCCCTGAGAATCGTGACATAGAAATCCAAATAACCTAACCATGTCCGATCGACTTGAGAATTCAATTGATTTTTTATTATTTTTCTCGCTTTTATTAATATCTTCTTATACTTCATTCGCAAGACATTATTACGAATTGCTTTTATGATGTATCCAGCATCGCGTGACAAATGCCCTTACCGTTCTTTCGGTTGGCAGTTATCATTAACAGCAGAGACTTCCGGTGCTCTTCATCACTTTGTCCCTTATCGAGTGTTCCCAGAATTTAATCCGACCATAAGAAATTAACGTGCGATCCTTCGGCACGAAGATACACGAAATTCCACTGGAACTTGTTTCTAGGGAATTTTAGAATTTTTTTTAACCACTTAAAAAATTCGTCATCCACGATAGACTCGGTTCTAGATGCGACTTTATCACAATATCGTGATATCGTACAATGCAGAATTCCAAAATCTCAAATATATATATATTTATATATACACATATACTTTGGTATACTTTGGATACTTATACACTTTGTATATATATACTTTGGATACCAAACTATACCATTTCAAAATTAAAAATAAATTTTCCATCTTTGACCGGTTCAAAAATTTTCCAATGATCCGGTCAGCTTCTTTCGCAATCAGGCCGGATGACCAATGGTCACTCAGTCGGTCAATCCACGGGTCGTAAATCCCACCCAACGACGTTGACTTACTTAACTGACCTGAAGACCCAGTGAACGTAGCATGAATTTAAATTAAGGTATCCATGAGAATTCACATAAATGTTTTTTTTTTTAAATTTAATTACTCTACGTCCGAGCATGCACCGATTTTAATTTCCAGTTTACGTTACAAAAAAAAAAAAATTCAAAATCAACGTCCACGTGATATACTATATTCCTTTTTCATTGTTGACCTTTGACCCCTCTATCAATTTACGTTAAAAAAAGAGAGGTGGACATATAACTTTTTTTCTCTGACTCTTTATTTTCATTAATTTCCATTCGAGGCGCGTCAGGAGTCATATGGGTTTACCGTTATAACCATGCAAGATGGTTCCAATGGCTAAAAATATCCTTAAGGCTACCTGGAGATTTAAGTAGAACGCAATTGATTAAGGATGCAAGATGCAATCGACGCAACAGTGTTATCGAGATAAATCGAATTTATATCGAAGTCGAGCCGATCTTATTACATTGAGCAATGACCTTGACTATTGGAACTGATGGATTTAGGATCACGATTGAGGAAACGATATTTATTAGATATACCGTATACTGTATACCTATACCAAGACGTATATAGATATATAAGGATCATTAAATCTCACGCTCTAGATTTCTTGCGAAATTCCAGTTTTTAGGCAGACAAGATGAATAACGAACCAAAAAAAGAAACTGCTGGATCTCAGATATTTTATTTCGCTAGAATTCACCGAAATTTCATTAATCAGATTACGAGCAGTGGTGCCAACCGGTTGGTGTAAAAAAAAGTTTATACGAAGGCAAAAAAATTTCTTGAGCTTTCTTACTATAATTAGTAAGAAAAATTACTATAAAATCATAATACCGACTTATTACACGCGTCTCATGGAAACTTCGCGTTTACGCGCGAAAGATGCTTTCCCGGCTTTCCCGTACGCTTTCTCCGTTCGAAATATAAAAAAAAAAGTGTCCATCGTCCTTACGGCTTCTCGCTTATGGGAATTTTAATGGATACCTATGACATTGGGATCGAAGTGAAACGCGATAATTGGAAAGTCTATGGGAATAAGTTGGTGAAACCGAAGATTAATCGTGCCGTGCTTAATAACCCATAGGAAGTGGCAACGAGAAATAGAAGTCCCAGATACATATAATAATCCAGTATTTAGTACATGGTTCAGAATAATGGCGAACACCTAATGACTTCCGGTTAAGAAATTGAAACATTACAAAGAAGGTAATTTCGTACGCGATCTAGGTTATGATGACAATTTATTGTATTGAGGGCATGAAAAAAATTTTTTTTTAGCAATTTTTCAAATTTTTTTTTACTCACGTTACCCGTGAAATTCCCTATGGACTAGCTAATAGGACTCGATGGGCTTTTATCCGTGACGGCCATCGGCACCATTTAACATTGCGCATTATTCTAATTGAATTCAAGACAAACTGGGTGAACTTTAACGCATGATTTATCCCGTTTTAATTAGCCGGTTATTCTCGGCTTATGTCGATCCTTTCTTCCGAGGAAAGTATCACGATTTTCTCATTTATTTTAACTTGTGCGTGTATATATGTATATAGCTCTATCGTTCGGCTCTGATTAACATAAATATGTCATATGTTTTTTCAGCATCTCTAATCTGACGTTTTTACAGATTAATTGTATCGTCGAATCACGTGACTCGACAATGATTATTTAACAATTTTTGGCATTCTTACTTATTACGATATTTTATTTGGATCTTAAAGCTAGTCTGGTTTTTTAAAAAATCATTTGAATTCCATACGGACAGTCCGTCATTTAAATTCCCAGTGAACAGTCGTTATCGAGTAGGCGAGTATCCTGGATCCAAAACAGCTGGGCTCGAGTCAGCTGCTAGCAATTTTTTAATTCTACTTTAACTGTAATTTACGCCAGATACATTTTTTTACATAGTTTTAACGGCTATGGACAAAGTCAAAAAATACAATGTAAAGTCGGTACAGTTAAATTCATGTGATTAGCGACCATGTGATTGTATACTCATTTTTTTTTTTTTTTTTTTTCATCGCTACAACATTTTCCAAATGCCAATTAGTTTCTCAAGCCATATACAGTTTTGGACGATGCTACTATTTATGTATCGTAAATGTATTCGGTTTTATTGTTTTCTTTTTTTTTTTTAATACTATACAAATTATTTTGATGGTTCAAATTTCAAGCGTGTCTCTACCTACAACTGTACAGTCGTATATGTATATGTATATACAGAAAGGATATCCGTAATTACGTTTATGTCGCGTCCCGTTCTGTTACTGAGCTGGTTCGGCGCTGCAAGCAAAAACCCCACGAGATAAAAAGTCAAAAAAATAAAACCGCCGAATCCGGCGACACGGCCCGTCGGCCATTGTGCATTGTTTGATCGGCTTATTAGCTGCCGCTTATTTGGCAGAAGGCAATTATTCTTTTATAAGATATCCCAAACTCCCTGCAGGTATTCGGAGCAGATCCCCATTCCCAAGAATTCGTGTTACCACCCACGAGGCAATTTGGTTGCTATTAGCGATGATTATTATTATTATTAATTTTAAAGAATTTACAAATAGTCAAACCATAACTTAGATTTTGCTTTCGAAATTTTCTTTATTAATATTTTCGTACAGTCCGACTTTGATTTTTCTAGAAATTTTTTTTGTCTTCGTATACCGTGAATTTTTGATAAATTTTTGCGGGTTCGTCTTGACATAAAATCGATTCAAATTTCCCAGACTTAACGGGAGCCTCCACTGGTGCCCCAGGCTGTAAGATCGTCCGGGAGGTAGTTTTTCGCCCCAGTACTCCACTTACCACTTACCTACACCTTACTTACCGCCGTTCGCCACTTACCGATCTATGGCACGATTTATGGGACGAGAGTCGGCATAGATTCTCCCGTTTATCACGAGCTTCCACGTGTGGTAAATTGGTATTTTTTTTTAACACTCGCTACGTTACGCCTTGGCCGTATCGAAATTATGGATCGGCCGCCGCCGTTGTATTCGACCGGTATAATAACGATCGTCTGAATATCATTATTGCCGGAAGGGAAAAAATTGCCAGGATGGGGCTGGTTTGGTTTTAAAAAAAATGTCCATGTCCAAATTAAAGATTATCGTTTTTATACGCTCGGGGAAACTGGTAATACTTTTTTCTTGGAGTCCACCACTTTTTTTTAACCAAGCGCCTAGTTTGTTTTCTACGCAGGAATTCCTACTAGGGAATTCCAGGCGTCCGTCGTGATCCTGACGGAATACCAGGTCTGCCGTGAATTCGGATCGTGTTACCCAGGAGAACGTGTAGACGGTCGAGCGTTAGGAATTCCGGATTGCGAATAGATTTTAACATTAGATTACATACAATTCAGATAATTTATTTCGCTAAATTTTTTTTTAAGTACAATTTTCAAAATTTAAATTATCAGACCTGAGAATTCCAGTGGGAATTTGTAATAACATGGTTCCTCGTATACCCTGAGAAATATTGTCTACCGACCAAAAAAATTGACCGGATCTGTTAATCAAATTTTTTCTAAATCCCATTTGCCGTATAAGAATCAAATCGAAATACAGTTACAAACCTTTCGACCGGATGTGACTGTTATGCTTTTACTAATTAAAACTATATCTTATTTTTCAATCTATTTCCTGCCGTCCAACCGACCTCGATCAAAGATTCAAATAACATACCGATACTCGAAATTAATTCCAAGCCAGTCATGCACGTGTTTAAAATTTTTACCAATTTACAAAAAAATTATATATTTTCTCACGGTTCAACTTACCCCAATCACTCGTCGTGTTATATCTGTAACAAAAGTGCTAATTATCGACGATAAAAATAATCTGACAAAGAAAACCATAAACCATAAAGAAACATAGAGGGTCGACAATCAGCCAAGAAAATTGTCACAGGTGCATACAGTCAGGTGAGCCAACAGCCGCATGCCATTGCTCTAGGAGTAAAATCTTTTTCAATTCCAGTTACGGTTACAGCAATGCTCCTGTGCAGTGCTGCCAGTTGCCTGGATACTGCTGGCAGGCCAGTTTATTTATATATATATATATATATATATATATATATATATCATAGCGGAACAATGCGCCATGAGGAAACAAGATGGTTTCGCCGATAGTCACTTCTACTCCTGGTATCTGAAATCACGCAGTCCTGGCACATATGCGTGCATTAACATAGCTCAGCGCTTCCTTACGTTTATTGACAGTTTATGGTCGAGTATAAAGTTCACGACAAATTTAACATGTATGTAACAGCATGTATGTCAACATACGTAATTCCATTACGAATAGCACGGAGGCAATCTATAAAATTATCATACAATTCCTATACTGGTAAAACGTAATTTGTCCACATGCATAACGAGCCATTGTTCTTACATGCTCCATATAGAGAAGTCAATTCGATAAATTGATTCTAATCGTAAATACAGTTCTAACGTTATATATTGTTACGTATTTATATAACACAGGATATAATGATACACACGCATTAAGGACATTCGTTATGCATGGAATGAGCATAAGTTCGTCTTGGCTCGTTACACTCGTTTCTGCTCCTCGTTACTTATACGGTATATAACATATAGATGTGTGTGTGTATATATATGCACTGCGTATTTATACACGAATACGTAAAAAGGGCGTGTCCCTATATGCATATAAAAAGTGCATTCGCATGCCGATGCACTTATGTGGTATGCAACATGCGTATCACGATGGTTCGGGGTTCGCGCCCAGGCGGGAATACTTTTGTGTTCACGGCGGGAGATTCGAACGACGAAAAAGTTTGAATTTTAGAAAGAATAAAAATGGCGGAACTGTCATTAATCTTGTTGGAGTGCATACGGGGGTAATGAAATCGGTTCACCGACCCGTATTCCAACGATTCACCGGCACTGATGCATCCATTATGCTGGCACATAAGTGCATAGTGTAATCGTACGGGTATAATTTGCTCGCGCATTGTTCATCCATCACTGCAGTAGACATGCTTATTGGCAATAATTGATTCGGTTGTTATACTGCAGTATACGTGAGGCTGCCCGACATCAAATACCACGTGTCGAATGCATTTTTAAGCAATAAGTGCACTTTGCGATGCTGCACATTTAATTGAGATAATAATAATATAATTTTGCTTATGTGTAATTATGCATTAGGTATATGCACGTGTATTATAATTATTGGTAGGATATAGAGAGATAAATTTATTACTTTAGATAAAATAAAATTAAAAGATAATTACTATCTGAATAATCGCTTCGAGTATTAATGTAAGCGTAATTGAGCAGCACACTTCTCACGTGTTAAATTAATTCTAATGGAATGTTGAATGATACTTTATTAATTAACATTCGGATCTCAGCTATCTTTGATAGAGTCGTTATAAAGCTGGTTACTGTGGGAATGAATTATGGCTATTCCTAAGCGTAGAGATCTGCAATGTATAACGTGTTATTGAAAAGGGCAAATAATTTAATACGTACAGGGCCGATTTTCGATTAATTTGCATAAGTCGTCGTGCGAGTCTTCCGATTGTGGATACAGAAAATAAAATTTTTCAAAGAGGAACCGAACGCTTTAACTCCATGTGTGGACGTGCCGTTAGAATCTTATCGGTTGGTTAGTTAATTTAACGTCGATTATATTACACTTCGTTAGCCGAACAGGCAGATTGGAAACGACAAAAAAAAATCAAACCTCTCATTCATACAAAACTGTATTGATAATACGGTGAATCTTTTTCTCGTCGTTCACCGTGGACTGCAAAAAAAATTTTTGAATATCATTAGCCGTACAAGGTTCACACGTGATACCGTATTATTTGAATATGCTAAACACAGTGGTCTTTTCTCTTTGGGATACCGCAAAGACATACTGATACATGTTAGGCACGAGTAATGTAGAAACGTGTAAGTTGAGTTTAGTCTAGCAATTTGAAGTACCAACCTGAGAACTATCACGAGTTACTAGAAAATGATGTATCACCGCTAGAAATGAAAAATATCTCAGACAGATCTAACCCTTAGAATTTATTGGCCAAGAAAGTGTCTTGCGCGTTAGACGATCTTGGAATTTCAACGTTGTATCCTTTTTTTTTTTTTGAAATAAAATATTTCAAACTTCTCAAAGACACTCGGGTACCTTAGTACCTACGTGTTCCAGGTCAATTATGATTACTATCATGATATACTTTTGTAGTCTTCTGTAACCTTAACCTCCTGGACCATCGCGGATCTTCCTTGTAATATCCTCGACGTGCTCTAATCCTGTAGACGTAATTTTTAAACCTGCAACATATTGCACGTGATTCATGTATTGCTGTATTGACGTTTTTTTTTTTGTTTTTCAATATGCGATCTACCCCTATGCCTATAATGATATTTATTACTGTGTCTACAAGTCGCTGTATATGTATAGATGTTGTAGCAGTACAGTATATACATACCAGGGTTCGTGTTTCCAGGCGTTTTATCTTTGGCAAGGATCATCACTATTCTCAAGTAATTGATTCGTTTGTTAGTAATAGTAACGAGAAGTCCTGGCGAGTAAAGCAATCGAACGAGTGGCGTTGCTGACCCGTGAATCGAAATTGCTATCGCTTGGATGAGCAGAATAAAAAGGATATCAAATATAAAGAGAGGAGAAGAAGTAAGGATGATCTTATCTCGTCTACCTTTGGCTCCGTCTATCCTTCTATCTACCACTGACTCTTGTATCTCCTTCGTTGGGTCTAACTGTACGGCACGAAGTTATTATTTATTATACAATCCGGCCCGGAACGAGTGTAGTAAATCCAGAGTGCTGTTGACCCGACAGCCGTTGGACCGCGACCAGCATGCACTGCTCCGATCTTATACCTTTCCGTACTTATTTTCTCCTTTCCTTCTTCCTATTCTCCCTTGCTTCTGTCTTTTTCATCGTATCAACCATTTCTGCTACTCCATATTGACCGAATGTTGCGATGCGTTTAACGTCGATACGGCCGGATAGCCAAACCGTCGTGCAATTAAAATATGGCTCTGTCGATACAATCGGGAGACATTTTTATCCACCTGCGAAAATTTCTTTACCGACAGCGATATCGACTGAAATAATATAAACACGCGATGAAGTCTGGTGAATTTTTCTAAATGCATTATTACTAGGTGAATGGTGGATAAAAAAACTCACGTAATATCGTTCAGTTCCATTGTGTATTGTCTCGGCCACGCCTCTTATTTAGCACTTTTGGCAGTGATCCATTTTTTTGTGGTTTCTTTCTGTCACGTAGGTACACTTATTATTCTTTTTTATGTGTTGGCTCATTACTCGCAGGCTACTGGCTGATGAGTGTTATGAGAAAGTAATTAGAGTACACGTCAAAGTCTCGTCATATTTTGCCACCTTTTTTCTTCCTGTGAGTTGGTGTAACTTAACGGCATGACAATGGCGAGGTTCGTGTGTGTCTTGACGTAACGTAAGGCGTGAAACGAGTGCAGGGCTGAGATAGAACAGGGAGATAAAAATTGGTGAATCCCTCGTAAACAATACCGGCAGCCAGCATGGATTGGGTCTTTGTTTGAAATTCGTATAATGGCGAATGACGGACCCTGTAGTCCTGCTGATGGGCCAGCGATGACTCGACGCTTCAAAAACGAAAGCAATTACGCGGACAAGGCAGTTTTCAATTATCGTTCGATTACACGGGTATGTTTCCGCGAAGCGACGGCACCGCTGCCACTTTAATTGACAACACGCACCATAAATCCTTCGGGATTCGATCTGAGTCGGTGATAGCTGAAATAAATAAAAAAAATAAAAATAAAAAAATTAATAACAGTTAGAGAGTCGACACGTGGAATTGAAATTGATTGTAGAAATTAATTTTTGTGTATGTACCGCCATTTTATTTCACTCGTTAAACGTATCGTTGATTACGAAATGTCGTACTTTATCGTTCCGTTATTTTAATGATGTATTAATTTTATTTTTAATTACTTTATTTTTACAGAGTACGTGGGTGGCGCGTGTCCTCGGATATGTCCACCAGGTGGAGAAGCTGTTTGCGGTAGCGATGACGTTATTTATGCGTCGCAGTGCGAAATGCGTAAAAAAATGTGCGGAAAAGGTAAGAGTGTTATGTACGGTTGTTATTATTCTGCATCCCCAGTGTGTCAGAAATATATATTTTTGACAATTTTTTTTTTCGAAGCGTTAAAAATCGGCGTCACACAAAAGCGAGAACAATGTTTCGTAAAACTTTTGATACATGACGCATTAACGATAAAATATCGATTTTCCACGAGAGGCAACGAAATAAAAATGAGAGCGAAGCTTTAACTATTTCATGATAAAATGATTTATTGATATATCGCGTGCCGGTATGTAATCATAGAAAATGACAGTTTAAACAAACCCGCCATACGGTCGCGTACAAGATGGCGTGAAAAGGAATCTTATGAGAAACGCCAATTAAGTCTTTACAGTGCAATTACAATTATCCACGCGAGATACGCGTGCAAGAACGTAATTGCACTTTTTCTTTTACCATATCCCCATGACTCCCCATAATTCTGCACGGTGCAACTGCAGAGATGTGTATCTCGAAGGATAACCTAACCTAATCTAACCTAATCTAACCTAACCTAACCTCTTTTTCCTATTTATCGCTCACCGTCATTTGTTCAGGCGTCACGGTGGCTACGGAGAAGACTGCCTGTCTGAGGTCATCTGGAAGCAAGTGCGAGCATCGTTGTCCAGGTGATCAGGATCCCGTTTGTGGTACCGACGGACGTACTTATCTGAACAAGTGCATGCTGAGAGTAGAGATATGCCGAGTTGGCATAGAATTGTCTCATCTTGGTCCATGCAACAATATTTCGGCACATCGAGAGAACTGTCCTGTCTCTTGCGAATATGCACCACTGGACGGTCCCGTTTGCGGAAGTGATGGAAACGTCTACAAATCCACGTGCCAGATGAAATTGTTGACCTGCGGGTACGAGAGTTGATAGTTAAAAATTTTTCAATTAACTATATCTGATTTTAAACATATCATTTTTTTTTATCTTTCATTTAGACAAGGCGTCGTACGTACCAACAAGAAGCATTGTCAGACTACAAGACACTGTCGCGAGTCCTGTTGGAGGGGAGCCAAACCAGCTTGTGGCAGTGATGGGATCTTGTATTCAAATACTTGTAAAATGCGAGCGAAGAATTGCGGGTAAGACAGCTTTTACTTTCAAAACTGTACTTGTTTCCCAGTCTCGTTTATACATTTTCACTTAGTTTTTAACTCTGAGTCACTAGCTGAACTAGTTTGTTGACTTTAGGTTTTTTGGGATTCTCAATCTCTTAGCAATTACTGTACCTCGAATTTCACCGTAAGGTACGAAATTCTCGTTGAACTCATCACTCTCATTTTACAATGTTCCAGCAAGCACGTGTTCGAAGTCCCAATGTCATTCTGTGTGTCCCGCGAGAGAACAGCAGGAGGTGCAGCGACTGCTTGTCCACTGGGTTGCCAGAACGTACCGGAAGTGCCAGTCTGTGGTTCGGACGGTAGCATCTACAGAAACGACTGTGAGATGCAGATGTTAAATTGTGGGTAAGTAAACACAAGCAAAAAATAATTGTAATAAATTTCAAATAAAATACCTGAGTCCTAATCAATTATTTATCACGACAGCCAATCACGCAGAAAGGTAGCATCTGTAGATTTTGAAAAGTGTCGTCCACGTCTCACCAAGTGTTTGAAGCAACAAATCCGTTGTGGAAACGAAGTGGATCCAGTGTGTGGAAGCGATGCCAACACGTATCCCAATCAGTGCCATCTTAACATCGCCATTTGCCTGCAAGTATTCTTTTCATTCAAAAGTCACCATTAAATTTCACCAAGACCAAACGACATACCTTGTCCCATATACGTCAGCTACTGATCTTGACCATTAAATTATCCAATCATCCCATCTCACGTACCACTTAAATCCCAAGTATATCCTCTTACAGAAAAGGAATCCAGATGGCTCACGTTGGCGAGTGCACGACCTTGAAGGAGACCGAGCACTGCCCTGAAGACTGTGCTGATGTTCTAGAGGAACCCGTCTGCGGAAGTGATGGGAACGTTTACAGGTATATAAAGAGAAAAGACTATCCAAACAACTGATACCCCTTTTTTTATACTACTGACAATTATTTTCTTAATCTAAGAAGCCAGGGATCAAACACCTGCTCAAGATTGACTCTCATTAATCGTTACATATAACCTCTATACATTGTATTCCATAGATAGAAATGGCGACTGATCCACATAACTGTCTATAGCTCAGACAACAATAACCCTGAAATGAATGAGTTGATCAGCAGCATATCTATATAGCATGTAATTTTCTATACAGGTCTCTGTGTCAGCTACGAAAGGAAACCTGCGGTCAAAGAGTGGTACCGGTACCGGCACAGCATTGTCGCACTACAGCACTGTGCAACCAGGTCTGTAGTGGCGAGAGACAATTTGTCTGCGGCTCCGACAACAAATTGTACAGGAACGAATGCGAGATGAAGAGAGACAATTGCGGGTGAGGGATTTAAAAATTAATATAATAGTAAATAAGATGCCGGACATAAGTAAAAACGTTTTATATTAATTCCGTACAGAAAGCACGTTTACGTGGTACCGATGAAGAGGTGCGTCCAGGGTTTTCAATTTCGTGGCTGTCAGAAGATATGCCCGCCATATTACGATCCGGTTTGCGGAACCGACGACATGACGTACAGCAACGAGTGCTTCCTGGAGATTGAAAATTGTCGCAGTCGAAATCTCGTTACGAAAAAATATCATGGAGTCTGTGGTCAACCGACGGAGGAACCTAAGAATTATCTGTACTGAACGAAACTTCAGGCTCAATAGTCTTGCACCGCGTGGACACTGGTACCACTGCAAGAAAGAAATTTTTTTTTTTTTTCTAAACACAGAATCACCACCCTCGTACAACGACGGGATCAGGAGCGATGCCATTTCTTTTTATTTTTAAAGGGAATTCCTCCTACAGGATATTTAAAGCCTGACGACTGAAGAGACAAGAAGGAAAACATTGCTTTACTAAAATTTTACAATTATCATCACTGATATTCGTGCATCTACAAACCTGCTGATTCGAAAGACACGATCTGATTAGGCTATAATATTGGAAATCGGTCAGTCAGCGTTCATTTAAAAAATCCATCTGGGACATCCAACACTGTGACGTTATACGATTTAATTAATATTTCTTAATATCAATTTTATCGATAATTTATTTTCCACTTATTTCCTCATAATTATATCGAAACGTCATCGCGTGTCAATGCTCGCAGCGCACATTATCAAATCATTAATTGAATGATCGAAGAAGAGAATCGCGTTATGTATTATTAAGATTTTTTACCCCTCCTAATCCCCCCCCCTCGCCCCCTCCCCCTCCATTACCCCTTTCCCTACTCAATAGAATCCTTGATCTATATGTATACCTTAAGCTCCTGTCGCTGTTCACGCAACGCACAACTTTTATTTATTCTAGTTAAGCCGTAGAATCGATCTTCATTGCCAAGTAAGAGAAATAATGTAGACGCATTTTTTTTTATTCGCCTTTCCGCATCTTCCACGTAATTTTTCTAGGAAGTATCTTTTATCGTTGCGCAATTGCGATCACTATTATTATTGATAATATAAATATTATTGATTACTAGCTCTTAGAATTATTGCTACACAGGACGTATTGCCGTTATAAGGAAATATTCCATATTATGTCCTTTTGATATGTGATGTGTGTTCATATTATTATTATTATTATTATTATTACTACTGTCATACATTTATTTATTATCAAACACGTGTGAGGACCCACTTCTCTTTGTATCGAGTTGTATTAACATTTTACGTGCTTGTCAATAATAAATCATACGCCAATATTTTAATTAATAATTCTTTTTTGGAGCATAACTTCATTTGTATGACGTAATAACGGAAACACTGCTGCAAGGTCAGTTTAAATTTAATAAAGTTTTAGGTATTATCAAACGATATATTTTTTTTTTCATCGGCAAAGGAAGCGCTGTTCCGATTATTATAAATTATCTTCTGTTACGTCCGTTTGACGAATTATCAACCGACAGTTCATAAGGAGAATCAAAGTCAGTAGGAATTTGTTAATCATGCGTGCCGCACTGATATTCGTGTTTCTCTGCATCGTGAATAATTTGGGAATATCCAAAGGAAATTGTTTTAAAAATCTACAAGAGGGTAAGAAACCAAAACTCTTAGTTCGCGATAACGTTTCTTCGTGTATTTTCTTTCTTATCATTTCTCATTGACAGATTCCGGATTCTGGTTAAAATGCTCGAATACGAGCATCATGGAGGCTCTGACCGAAGGAAGCCATGCGCTGTCAGGCATTGTGATTTCTCACTCAAACATTTCGACAATTCCACCATATGCTTTTACGAAATACAGCGGCACACTGAGGACACTGAATCTATTCGCATGCGGTATATCGAATGTGTCGGGAAATGCGTTCAGGACATTGTCACAGCTGAGAAAATTAAGTTTGGCTTACAATAATATTACCGTGGTCCAACACGAGTGGTTTGCCGATTTTATATGGCTGGAAGACTTGGATTTGTCATTCAATAATATAGAAACAATCTCGCCGAGAGCATTCGAGGGAATGGCGAACGTTAACACCTTGTCTATAAGTTTCAATAAAATGACGTGCTTCGTAATTGCTGATACTTTTGGAAAAATGAAGTCTCTCAGGAAAATTCAGATCGAAGGAAATCCCTGGGAAACGAACTATCGCGGAAAGGTAATCGATACGTTTCTCTTATTATTTTTGATTGATAAATTTATCGATGCACACGATTCTTATCGGCGTTACGTAACTTAGATGACAAGATGGTTCAATAGCAAGAAAATTGATTATCACGTCACTTCGAAAATGCAACAACTCCTAGATGAAATGCTGTGGATTTGTAGCGACGGGGCGTCTGACGTGTGTGGGAGTGAAAATCATGTCCAGGAGTGTTTCGCTCTTCTCTTATTAAATCAGCTCAGATCGGCCGAGCAAACGTCAGAAAGTTATGCAATCGCTCAATCGAAATGCATCAGAGAACGAAACGAGTTTACGACGTGTGTTAGTCGCACCGCTGGTAACAGAGTTACCACGAATGGTAATGCAGTGGCAATGCTTTTTTCTGGATTGTGGGCAATGAAATCATCCTGATTGATATTATGGAAAGCTAATCATTATATACATGTGTATATGTACACATTACTATTGACCGTTGATATTGATACAATAAAGAAAAATCATTGATCGAAAGAAGACGCTGATAAAAATTATAAGCACCTGCCAAACCTGATTTACTTCCTTTGCTTTTGTTTCTCATGATGGGGGTGAAATTCTCTCAACGATGGGGCTGAAGTTGTTCCCGAATGCCAGGTTACTTAATTCTGAAATGTCAAGCTGGGGAAATTTATTTGGATGAGGCTTTCTTCCTTTTAATTACTGCCACTTCCTCGAACAGGAGAAGTTACAGTCTTGTTCGGGTTAACGGAGTATGTAATAGCTGGCTTTAACTCACAGATGGCAGCATTTTCGTTGACGAGTTATCATGTCAGGCTCAGGCCGCATAGAGCAGAATCTTTATCTTCAGTCAAACACTTCGCACGCCTTATCGGATTTTACTATAAAAATTTGTTTTCACCAGAATCTGGTAGATGGCGCAGCGATCAGAGGCGCGAAAGACGATCGAAGAGATTATCATAGTGAGAAGGAAAAATCCACCAGATGTCACTAGTGTCTAGTTTTATCGACAAGCTCTGGTCAAACATGGCGTCTAGTGTTTACGACAACTGATCACGGACGATCGAATTCGCGATCGCCCGATGCCCTGGAACTATTTACGGATTTTTCCGCAGTCCGTTCAACAGTGCGTCCCACGTTGCGTCTGTCGCGTTAGTCTCGCATGCGTAACGTGTTCGTTACGTAAGATAAAGTTGATTCTAAGTGCCCGCGAAACAGTGATAAAGAACGGAGCGGTCTCATCAGCTGGTGGATATCAGGACTTGTCTGAGTAAGCTGATTGCATTTTAAGGACATCACAGTCGCCGTTAATAGCGTAAGTAATATGAAAATCTTTTTATTTCATTGCCTAATAATTATCATTGCCGAAACGCGATACTTTCACGCCGTTTAATGCGGCACTCGGTCGATTTTGACAGCGGGAGGCCATCTTGGATTCGTCCAGTCACGCTGCGAATCGCGGTTATGCGAATCGGATTACATAAAATGCTTGCGTTACGTTACTGTAGCTGAGATAATTCCCGGAGGACAGTAAGTAACCTCTTCCTCTGTGAGTTAGGCTGTTCAATTTTTATCTTCGTCCGATCTAAGTCGCCGAATTCTTTTGAGATAACTACGGATCGATTTCACCCTAGATTCCAGGGATGAATTTTAGGGATGCTGCGTAAAGGTCGAACCAAGTTAAGAACCTAAGAAGCATTTGAAAATAGATAGTCTTAAGAGTGCGAAGCTACATTGATAAGAAGCCATTGATTTTTGATAATCCTAACAAAGAAAAGACCATCGTGTCACGTTATTTCAAATAGCGCCTGGAGCATCGAATTATTATTTAAAATATCAAAATTTCAATTGGCACATAACCTCCGTACTGTTTACCCCTTTTTTGTATGACAATAGAAGACAAGAATTAGTTTAACAATAACTTTTCAGAACCTTTAGGCACTGTCTGCTTGTCACTTAGCATCAGATCCGTGATATGAAATAGCATTGTCTAACGAACAGAGAGATCCACAGTAGCCAGTTGTATATTATCCAGCAATATTAAGATTCATCTTATCTAATCGTACAGCTCATAGATAATTAAACGGGCACGACCGTGAATCGTCATTTGAAAACGTCGATCCAGTTTCCTTTGATTGTAAAGTGACGGGCGGGTGCGTAGGAGGAGGAAAGTGAATAGGAGGATAACAAAGGAAAATGGTGGAGGGTACAAAGCAAACAAGAGAAGAAAGAGAGTGGCGCAAGAAGTCGATAGTGAGAAAAGGAGCGAGCGCGACGGTGAGAAATAAAGCTAAAAGGAATAAAGAGAAGAAACAGGGACGACGCTACTATGAAAAGAAGCAAGAGAAGCCAAAGGGAGATAGAAGCCACCGGTTTGGAGTTACGAAATGAAAGCGCACTTTGCTTTTATTAAACGACAAGTCGCCGGCTGCTACGTGACTCACTCGGCCAATAAAATAAATATCCTTGCAAGTTGACCCGCAGATTGGGATAGCGCCCCCAATCACCGAGGATTGTCGCCGTCTGGTCGTTCCTTTTCATTGGGCCCTACGTATATTCAAAACTGGCTCCCCTTTACTTCTCTGGCTGTGCATCGGCGCTGCTTGTGCTGCTGCACGTTACTTGAGACATCGGCGCACAGCTGACGAAACGTGCGCAACGACGCGATCACTTTGAAAAATTCCTACGATTAACACTCCCAAGCTCTTTCCTTATTCGTCGCACGCCGTCGGACCTGAATATTCACCCTCGAGCCGGATCTTTGGTTCTTTTGACGCGAGAGAGAAAAACAAACCCACCTTAACCCTGAACTTAACCCTACTTCACTTGCACCAGACGAGCTTTATTATGCGCACTCATATCATTAGGATCAATATATTATTTTATATGGACTGCGCGCGTCACTCCTCGTTTACATTTTCCGACTGTTACATGCGTGCGGGGGATAATTGTTTATTATTATGTTTATCCATCTGTCTTTAACCTTTTTCAAATACTCCTGGATTTCCCGCTCGTCGCCATTTTCTTTCTTTCAAGTGTCGTCCGCGTACACTCGTGATTGCGGCGCCTGCGAGGCTCCCGCGTCCTGGAAATTTGACTTGTCGTCGGTGGAGTTTCCTGCTTTATCGACGGAGCTCGTTAGGGTTTTGTTGACTTTTTCAGAATCTGCGAATTTCAGTGTGTCCGACGTACTCAAGACTCTCTCCGCGGGGGCCGAGTCCTTCTTATTTTCCTTACCAGACGTTATCGGTTTCTCTGCATTTGAGGTTACAGTGTCACTTTCGATTGCTTCGTGTAATAAATCGCTCCAGACCGCAGTCGTTGCTTCAGTGGATTCCATTACTTCGAGCAACTCTGTCATGTACGGAATTGATTTCTTGTACAGAGATACGGCGATTGGTAGGATGGATTCTTTTGAATTTTCGTAATACTCGATTTATGCTTTTTCCATTACGTCCTGCGTTTTTGATGGCGTCGACTCGTTAAATAATTTCGCTGCTGATTCCATTCGACTCTGTGTTCAATCGTCTCTCGAAAACATTCTTACCGTATCAGATTCCTTGAGTATTTTGGAAAGTTTTTCTGTGTCAAACGAATTTATTTCTCTTGGCGAATTTACGCTGCCTGCAACGTCCTCGGGGATGATGGAAATATTCTCCTTGGTAAGAATATTTTTCAGCGCGGCCATCTTGCACAAATTTTCGCAATCCCTTCAGTCTATCTTATGCGTGTCGCATCTTTGTCCACTCTCACTATTTTCGTTACTTTCTTTCTCTTTCGCGTCTTCATTAACGTTCTTATTCAATGTCGTAGAATCCTGCGGTCCAGACTCTTCCACAGTTTCCCGTATTTTCCTACGAGAATCCGCACTGTCGGTAACGTCGATTATGCGATTTACGTGACTGTCGTCTTCGTTAGGATTTGAATTTTCCGCCATGAATTTATTGAGCGTCAATGGTGAAGTGTCAAAATGTTTACTGACCAATTCCGCATTTGATTCCTTACGGCTTTTCTCCGTATCTCTCTTATCATAATTTTCCTCATTTTCTTTTAACGATTTTTCTTCATTTTCCTCTTACGTCTCCGCGTACTCCGAATACATCGTAATACATTAGTTTCCCCGTGACTTCTGGTTTCTCGTTTCAATTCGCTGCCGGTCGTCATTTGACAAGCCTATAGTACAGAATTTAATACATTCCAGTGACGTAACGTGTACACAATTTCGAAATACGATAGTACAAATATTTTTTTGTTCTATGGTAGTGTCCCGTTCAAATATGACGTAGATCAGAAATTCGATAAGGTAACACGAATAGTTTGAAACTGATATTTTGACACTTTGCACATTGTCAGTGTCTCTTTGTTACATTAAAGTTAATAATATTTGAGAATTTTTATTATTTTTAATAAAAAAAAAAATATATACAATCAACCAAACCGGCGATAAGAGCAATAAACAATGAAATACGTAAGACGCCATTTTCTTAGTAGAGTACAAAGTAACTGTCTATTATATTTTTCAAAAATACTTTAAACATACGGCACGCTAATTCTGAATATCCTAATCGAAAACCGGCTCCTAAACTAAATGACGAAGTCGGAGAGAATCGAATAGCATAAATACACAGGATTGATATTCGATGAAATAATTCACTATGTTTTCGTTAATTCGCTATTTTATTATGCGTTCTTTACAGCCTCAACTTTATGTCTCAGTATCATTGTCCAGCCACTATATATCCAGTTCGTCATAATACGAACAAGCCAAACGTAATTCTGTAATACAAGTTATACAGTGGAGACTCGATTAACCGGACTAATTGTTGTCGTAAGTCATTCGGATAATCGAAAATTCGCATAATTGAGTGCATTAAGAAAAGCGACTTTTATATTACATATGTATTAACTCTAGAAGGATAACCTAAGTCGCCCGCGTATTGTTATCTTTTAGGTACGTTGCCATGTGGCATCTTTCTAGAGTTAATACATAATATTAGATGTTTATTCAAAACAACAAAAACAAATTAAATTTATTAAAATCAACAACATAGGACAGTCACTGTAGTTTAATTTTGTTTAAAACATTTGGTAAACTACAAAGATATTTGCTCGCGGTTGGCAATCCGGATAATCGCGAATCCGTATAATAGAGGTCCGGATAATCGAGTCTCCACAGTATACTATATATATATATACACGTCAGGGTAATAAAAATCATTGATATTACCCGGTTCTCGGATATTGCAATCAGGATCGAATGATCAGACAACATGGTTCACAGGCTCTTCCGACAGGAAGGTATGGACCAAACGCGATAATAAAAATCTTTGAATTTTTCTTCCGTCCGATTGCCTTATGGTACCACAGATATTTTTTTAACAGACTGTACAAACAAAGCGACCCATTATCTTTTGGTCGCATACCGGTTCATCCCATAGGAAGTGCAACTTCTGTACGTTATTATTGTATAGCTTGCAGTTTATCTAACGCGATAATATTCTTATCTTATCTCTTACCCTAGTCCTGCATGTGCACCGGGAGCTGGCCTAACCTAACCCAAAATAGCATATTCCATAGAGAGAAATAAATAAAACGATTTTATGGTGATTCCAGTTTCCTCATAGGATACCGTACAATCGTATCGGACATTGCTAATCGGGTGTCACGCATTGATAAAAAAAGGCAATTGACTTCGAATGGTATCGTATCGATATTTTTAAGCACCGTATAGATAAGGAACGTAAAATTAACGGATTTACTTGTCGTGAAATGATGCTTGGCGCCATAGCTCGATCGAAATGCAATTAAGATTAATACGAATTATCCGGTCGGTACTGTTCGGTACAGGGTACTGAACAAGAATAACGCGTAGTCATCGGTTTCTTGATCCGTTGGTAATGCAGTTTTGGAAATTTAATAGGACTAATTGTTACCGACGGTCTCGGGTGAATCTTCTATTACCAACGGAGCCATAAGGATTCGTAAGGCTTCGGATTCGCAGCTGGATTTTAATTTAATTTTTTCAATTTACTGCCTGCAGTACAGCGGTTTTTCATTGGATCAAAATTGACTCGTAGGAAAGTACGAGAGAATATTGTGCAGCGTAGCTTAATGGAGTTGTGAAATCAGTCGGGTGTAATATCATTCTTTCTATACCGAGCGATAATAGGCGACTGCATTAAATTGCTTGGTCGGGAGCAGTCAGGTCGGCTTGTCTATATATATATATATATATATATAGACCTGGTAGTTAACATCCACCTTCGTCAGGCACCATCATCCCTCCTAACTACCTTCACTGGTACAGTTTACGTCTCTCTGCCTTCTTGCAGCTTCTCGCCGCTTCTACTGCAGCGTCCGCCGCAACGACCGACTCTCCTTTTTCTACTTGTTCTCTCATCTAGTTTCCTCTCCGTCGCCTTTTACCTTCCACTTCTGCTCCTCCTCCTTCTCTTCTTCGGGATAGCCGAGTACGTGGCTCCTGGCTCTTTCGCGAACGGACGGAAAGCCGAGAAACAAGAGTGCAACGAGCCTGTCTCGCGCAGCTATTCAGACATTCAGGCCACTTATTACGTTCAGCTCTCCTGTTCTCCCGGTGTACGTGGTGTCTTGTATTATTTTTTTTTTCTTCCTTACTCTTTGTTCCTCGCCTCTTGTTCTTTTTCTCTTCCGTCTCCTTAATCGTCTGCAGGACCGAGACTATTCATCAGTTTTGCAAGTAAAACCCACAGGTACGAGAACCAACGCCCCTCTTCACCCTCTCGAAGGCTGATCTGCTTATCGAGTAATACAAGGGGGGCTCTTGCTCCTTGTAGGTCACTGAACTTGACCTTACGTTACACTGTCTAGCCCGACGATGCCTTATCGATCTCCATGCGGCACTAGGAACGTCCAGGTGAACATCGACCTGGTCCTCTCGCGTCCTACACGCTTTTCTCAGAGCTTCGATCAACAGGCACATCCTTTTTAGAAAGTTAAACTCGCAAATTGGCGTAAAGTGGTCGGACACGCGTGGCGATATGTCGCGCGATGTCTCGTCGTGGGTGTCGGTTTACAAATATGACTCAACCCAAGGAGGCACCGATGTGGGCTTACGAGTATTGAGGAAATTAAGAGCTTCACCGAGACACTTCGGAGTAATCATAATGTCACGACCGGATACACAGTACGATATGATCTCGTTTGGTAACTTCAATGACAGGTAGACTATACAAACGTCATTAGAGAACGTCCATCTTTCGTTTGCATGCGCAAAGTGGCAGACGAAGTCCGTCCTCCTTTCGTTATATAAATCTGCGACGGCGCCTGCTGGTTTTCGTGGTAGCCGGACTTTATTTTTATGTTGTTTTCTCTCGAGGCTTTAAACCACGTAATCGCTCTTATCAGTCACGGTTAGCAGGAGAACACATGGAATTAAAGGCTTCTATTCTCGCGTTGCCCTAAAGCCAAGCGTATACTTGGCAGCGTGTTTCCGGGAGATAAGAATTGTCTGCGCGTGGCGCGCATCTGCGTACGTTGCGCCACTGGCGGGGTGCATGCGCACTAACGCGTAAACAAACTCCCGCGGACGAAACGAACCTTATTCTACGGCGTCCTTTTGCTGCAGACTAAACTACGGTTAATTCCGCCAGACTGGCGAGGATACGCGTAACGTATATTTTCGCGGAATCGTTCGAGAATTTTACGCCAGGCCATTGGGTAATAAGATTTCAAACGGCTTTCCCACCTTCGTTGTCAAATGGGCAATATGGCCGACGGACGATTCCGACGCGACGTTTCTCCGTGTTCCGGAAAGTTCACGATGATTTATTTCCAGCTGTGTCATCGTTAATCGTTCCTTGATCTCCCTCAGGATACCGGTACGTACAGTAGCGACAGGCTCGAGCTGCCGTCACGACAAACTAACCTAACCAAACGCTGTCTGTTGTATCCCTGTCTAACGTGCATGCCTGAATTAATTTCAACCGGTAAAATACGGCGTGTAACGTTCAACCGTTTTTATCATGCGATACACTGTCTGTCGGTACAGTATACCTATATGTGTATGTATTTCACTAACCTCCCTCGCGTGCACACGAGGCAGCATTAAATTTCAAGAATAATTCAGTTACTCGTACCGTCAGGAAGTTCAAACGTATCGGTAACGCCGGCTCACGCTTGTCAGGCCACTAACAGCTGTGTTGACACGCGCAAGCTCCTTTCTGTGGGACCGAGTGGCCCAGAGACGTGCACTTTTTTTTTTAATACACTTTCAAATACCCTTTTTTTTGCCTATCTCCTTTATCTCCTCTAATCTTCCCCTATCCGCTTATGACTCACGCGTGTGGTACGACAGTTAACCAATTTGTTTTACACGCCAGCCTCCTGCAAAGTTAACCCCACGTCGATCGAGTTTTATACTGACCCCCCAAATATAAGGCTCTTCTGGGCCCTTCAGGCCCTGTCCTTACGCACTATATCCGTGAATGATTTACGGATCCTATTTCCATGTAGTACAGTATTGCCTTCTTCTTTTTTTTTTCTACGGAATAACATTCGCCATCAACTTTTCTCACGACTCCTAATACTTCCTCTGATGCCCTACGTGCTGGTATAATAAAATGGCTGGACGAAGGAGAAACGATGTCCGGTCTCATCGGTCTTGCGCAAAAATCCACCAGTCTCGTACTAACGATTGGTTTTTTCTTTCCCCTCTATCTCATGTTACTCATACGTATAACGCCTTTGGGACGAGTGCCCAGAGGTAGCTCTTCGATTTCATATTGAAATTCAACACTCAATCTTCTTTCGCCTATACTTAACCTCGTTAATTCCAATTGAGTATACTTATACATATATGTATATTTTATTTTTCAGCAATTTTTCTTTCCCATGGAGAATACTTCGTTATGGTAGTACCGAAGTACCGAGTGGCCCAGTTATACCGGTCGTTTTCTACCAAAGGCACCATAAACTTCCTATACCTCACTGTCTGTATATGATAGTGGTGTCGGGCTGCCGTGACCTTGGCGTGACTTACCACAAAAATTAGTCAGCCTCTTATCGGGCCGCTCGTTAGGCATCTCTAGACAGGGTCGATTAACGACTCTCATTTATTATGCGTTTAATTATTTCGAAAGTATCCACTCACACGAGCGTACCTTTGCCGAACGTGAATAAAGTGGCTTTTCGAAAACGCCCAGCCATATGTGTCACAGACAGACACATGTAAATAAGCACATGTGTATTATAAGTATTAGAAACGTATAACGGATCAATGTGTACAGTTATTGACCAACGTTAATTATTATTATTTCTGGGCTCGGACTTATGCATTTAATCAAACGTGCTTAAACGTACGTGGATTTTCAGTCTATACGTATCATATAGGTACCATACGACACACATGGCTGCCCATGAAAAGAGTCTATGCTTTTCTGCAGTAACCACGTACTTTCTCTGACATTTGATAAGAATCCCATGTCAATAGTACAGTCCCACCGGACAATTGACTTGGTGCATCTTTTAATTGAATTTTATTCCTTTTTTACGTACCGACGACTTATGCCTCAGCCTGTCTACCAGTGCCAGCATGCGTCCACGTGTCTCAAGCATACAGGAGACTTATGACAAACAGAAGCGTCACTTTAAGTAGTCATATATTAAGAGAAAATATGTAATGAAATTACATGCAGGAGTTTACATATATTCATAAGGTATATCTACCCACGTTAAACAGTCCTGGATCTACTGGGGTAGTAACGCCCAGGAAGAAATGTAAAAGGTGTGCTCTTGACGTCACACGTGTCCACGTATGTACAGTACGTGCGTGCTTACTCCGATGAAGCATACTCAGAGGTTTTGAATGAAAAAATTTTTTTATTCCTTCGCAACACCATTATCGCCTGTTACTTGTTCCAAATGCGTATGTGATAAGGTATGCTTAGTATGTGGTGTTATTTGATAAGTGGACTCTCCCTATGTATATGTATATTAGTCATATGGAGTGAGTGGTGTGCTACGTACATAAATTTTTAAGTGAAATTCAACTGTTGTTTATACTCTGGACTTAACCTCCGTCTAAGGGTGGGGTTGGACACGTGTGCATGTGTGCACGCATGTTACGGGTAAAAAGCGTGGATACGGCGAGCCAGGGAGTCACGGAGTGGGGATCGTGCGTGAGAATGCGTGACAGTCCCTGCGAGTACAGTAGCTTCATAAGGAGCAGTCTTTGCCCTGCTGTAAGCGCGTTCGCATCGAGCGACTTTCGCACCCTTTTGTTACCTTCTTTTTCTTAAGGGAGTCGCGGAGCTTGGGCCTGGTTGGGTCGCATACGAAAATATAATCGACCAGTGCGGACGGGGTTTACACGTGTACAGTGTGTGTACTATAATTGTTCATTGACTGTGGGATGGACGCAATTGCGTACTTTATGAGGGGTTAACCCTTACGGTTTTTGAAGGAGCCTTTATCTTTTTGTTATCAACGTGAGAAAAATTTAGTGTAAAATTTTTTTGTCATTTCTCATATCGGTTAGTTTGAATAAGTCCTTGGGCAATTGTTGGGTCTTGTTGGTGGAAGGGTTGATGCTAAGTGGTCCTTGAATATATTACCCTTATCAGGGTGTATTTCGTTGATGGGTACTCAGACCTCTTATCTTCTAATGACCTTTCATTTGGGTACGTGTCATTTAGATTTGACACTTTATTGAATATTATCTATATGTATACTGCGTGTATGGTGGATAACGGGGGGGGGGGGGTGCGTTTGGCAAATTTATTTTATTGTAAAAAAAATACATTTAGACTCTGACGTGTATAAGACACCGCGTGGCTGTTGCCTCGAACCGGAAATGACGTAGGTCCAGGACGGGAAGTGAACTGTCTTATTCGTTTGGTAGGAATAAATGGATGAAAAAAGAATGTCCAGGCCGGTATCACGTGGCTGCAGGAAACGATGAAGTCACTGATTCCCTGGAAATTTTATTGTTTCTTACTGACCCGTCAAGACAATCGTCACGAAGCCGATGATAATTGGAAGCTCTTTTCTTCGTGTTCCTAAGGGCGTCTGTTTTCCATTCACTCTGACAATTTTCCGTACTCGGTCGGTAAAGCTTTGTGTCTGTCGATGCTCGAGCCGCAGTTTGTCAAGTTCTGTTATAAATGGACGTCATCGATGTCATTTTGGGTACCAGGTTGCATGGGGGTGGTGGAGGTGGTGGTGGAGGGGGTTCCAAAGTGACGGGCGGAGAGTCAAAGCAGAAAAGGTTCCTCTTGCTGATGCTGTTTGCTGCAGCCATGCTCCCACGGTGGCTCCAAAAATAAATGGCGTATTTTTACTTTACTCAGCGCTGCTCGCGCTTTGCTTTACGGACAAAGTATTAACGCGTGTAGTCGGGTCGAGTAGTTGGATGAGCCACGTGGACGGCTGGCAGAGGAAAAGGACGCTGACGCGGGCCAAGTAAATATTGATGCTCTTAGAGAAAATTGACAGGTCGTTGGAGTCTGATCGATTAATCGATACTTTTATGTAGATAATTTTGTTTTCTAAACAATAAGTATCGTGAGAAACATCTTTGAGATTATTTATCTATTTGTAGGGCAGACCACGTGTAGCTGTCAGTCGTTAAAAAATAATGCGTTTCGAGAAAACACGTGCTTTTTGTTTTCATCCCCCTTAGCTATTATTTTTCTTTAGCATTAGAATCGTGTATTCAATTGTTTCTTTTTCTTGTCAAAAAACGCTGGCGATACTACGACATAAAAATTATCCGTCTGACTGATGGGGGGACACTCGTTGCTAAATGTCTAACGGTAATTCAAATCACGATCCGATCGTTCGATCGTTGAATGATTCGATCGATCGGATCGTCGATGGAATTTATAGATTTTTATTTAATCTTCTTTTCGATTGTCCTGTAATAATCTTTGATCGGCACTGCAGAGGAATGTCTGCAGGAAATTGTAATTGAAATAGGATGGCATATTCGGGCTTGTTAATTTAGCTTTTAATTAGCATTCTTTTAATATATATATACACGATTAATAAATGCATCAGTGAAAAGGCGGGAAGTTCAAACGCAAAAATATATTACGGGCATCTTATCACAGTCGGTACGCGTCAGCGGCAAGATAAACAATCTAAAAATGAATTCCCCGTGCATCGGCAATCCATTGAAATGTTTAATCGCGTCAATTTACATACGTCGGTCAGTGCCACGTGTCCACGAAGACTAAACACATAGCGTTTTGCACTTTTCGCAAAAAAAATTCAATATTAAAGTTACCTTAATTTTGAAAAATTCTCAAAAAATCGTAGGCTTAAAAAAAATCAAAAGTTCTCCCCATTCTTAACCTCCCCTTCCCCCACAGACTTCACCTTTTCAAAATTATACAAAACGAACCAAACCACCCCTAGCGTACGGTTAATCCCGCGAGAACATAAACCGCCTTTCGCCACACTTCTTTCGTCCCTCTATTTTTCTCATTCGATCAGGAAAGAAAGAAAAAAAAAAGAGCAGAAAAAGAAACCACAAAAATTCCACAGAATTTCCCAAGGATCCAAGCGAAAAGTCGTTCAAGCTCGAAAATCGTTTCGAGAACCTTTCGCGTCTCTTTGATAATCTTTTTCTATTTTCTCTTTTTTCTCCTATTATTTCTTTCTTTCCGATTGGCCGCACGCATCAGGTGAATGAATTCACAGCTCTCAGGCTCGTCTCTTTAACTCTGTCCATCGACCCTAACTATCTATTTATGTACACGTGCTGCCCAGCCATTGCACGTGTACGCGTTTTCTCTGACGCGAAGAAACTGACAAATATATACATATATATTCATACACACTATAGCTAGACTGTACATTGCGTCTAATGTATAGTACATATATACAGTATACACCTATCAGTATGATGTACCTAACTCCGCAATACGTTACGTGTACTATTCATAAGGCGTCCGCATCCTTCTTATACTGTGTTTATATACGTTATATCCTTGTATATATACATATATGTATACTTGCATCTATTTAACACGCAAGTGCTTATTAGAGGCGCGCGTGCATTATACTAGCATTTGACGTATTCCTATAGTGGAATCTCTGAAGTAAGTGTTACGTGCGCGTCACTCTGGTTTCTCTGGTGGCGCGCAACTGCACATTACACGACGGAAAGTGCATTTCGCTCGTAGCGGCAAACTGACGCAGAGCAGACCGAGTCCCTTGTGGTTTTCACGTCTCGCTGCTGCGTTCACAAAGTTCTAAAATTTGCCGTCCAGGAACCCCCAAGTATCCGAAAACTTGCCGAAGCGGCCAATAGATGTCGTGATCGCGTGTCCGTAATTGACATTACGATTCTTTTTGGGCATCGAACGGCTGTTGGGATTAATTGAATATTTTTGAAAAAAAAAAAAAAAAGAATTAGTCATGATCACGATAAACGCGTCTTTCGGTCTTTTTGAAGTCAAAGTCGAACGTCGTTGGACATATTGGGCGTTGACTTTTTCAAGTGCGAAATACGTATGCCGGCTGCATAATCATGAAGGTCTGCAGGTGCGAGATGCCACGTATGTTACATACTGGCTTTTGTTGAAACAGCTATATGCTGTGCTGGAGTTATATATAGATATAGATATTTGTATTTGTATTTATGACGCGATCAGAACCGGACAGGAAGTCTGTCCGTGGATGTTGCACGGACAATGGACGATAGGCTTTGATCTTCGATCATTCTCGCACCTGATCGTTAGATCAATCAGGATCACGTGGCTCGGTTCGAGTTCTATGACCCTGTCGAAGAGCAGTTGGGTACCGTTTGGTATTTTGAATACCGTTTATGGTTACCGGTTTGGCATTATGACCACGTGGTGGGGCGAGGGGGAGGGGTTGACAGGTAGGGTTTTAGCAAAGCGCGGGAAATTTGAAAAATCAATTTTCAACCATTTCTCGGGAACTTACGTGGAACTTGAATTTCGCGTATCTGCGGGCAGGAAATGCGTGCCGCAATAATTTCCCGTTTACCTGTCGCCTACGTGTGCCGGTGCATCGTGGCCGATGCACCAAGGCCGATGCACCGCATGCACCACATGCACCTAGAACGCCAGACGATCGATACTCTCTACCGGAACTAGGAGTCTCTCGCATCGTCGGAGAAGTTTGCTCGGCGTAAATACAAATGCTCGTCGCTGGACGATCTTTGGCACGTTCACGTGATTATTTGACATTGTTGGCACTTTTTTTTTGTTTACACATTCTACGCATTGTTGCCGTTATCGTTTGTAGTTGGAAAAGTTATTTTTTTGTTACACGCTCAAATGTCGTCATAGCGCTCGTGGACGGAATTCGTGCTCAAAACGTTACAATCAGCGGCAGTCTGACAGGAAAGCCTTGGTGATAAGTTTACTTGGAAATTGATAGAAAGCCGGAGAGACCGAGAAAAAAAAAAGACTCGTGCTAATTTCTGATTTCAATGTTTCAGTGCGTTACTTCATATTTTTTAATTGGATACTCGATCCGATTTTTCGATTCTTTACTGCAACTTTTTTTGATTATTGGTCGAACTGCCGTATTTTTTACTTTTTTTTTTCGTTGGCCAATCACGTGACATCTCCCCACTCTCTTCCTTTGTCTTCTCTTCTCAGATACATCGGGCAGCTCGATGAGTTTTCCGAACGCGGGAAACGTGATTGAAATATTCAAGCACGTCGCTATCTGTTTCTGACGTCGCGTCGCCGAAATATTGAAAAACGGTCGCTTGGGTTTTTGAGACGTTTATTACGGATGGATTGTGGATGCGTCTATATATTTTATTGGGATCGATTGAACGATGGTATATATATACATATTTACTTTCATTTATTTCTAACCGTACTAATTTATATTATTGGGCTTTCATATTGTGTCACTGATTTAATTGCCATTTGTGTGGTCTGGAATTTTAATTTATTTGGAATCTTAACATACATTGTCGAGTGGTCTGGAATTTTTCGTTTCTGGTGAAAGAACATCCTATTTAAAGGCACGTTCATACGTCGCGTCAAAACGCAACGCGGGAGGTCGTACGGACGTGTCGCTTGCAACGTGAAAAACATTACGTAACTGGAGTAGAGAAATTTTATATTTTTTTAATTGAACATACGTACGTTAATTCGACTTGATATTAACTTCTCGATAGCAGTTGATAATAATTCTTCGCATGTAATTCCTGATTGTCACACGCACGCCAGTGGTACTCGTTGCGACATAAACTTTACTGGGCTAATTACTTTCTTCTTTAAGTTTTCTCCTTGGTCTCCAATTTTCGTCCATACGTGACGCAATTATACTCGACTGTTGACGTTTCTTTGATCTTTATTTTTTTCTATCATAATTTTGAGGAACAAATCTTTTTTCACAACGTCCATCGAACTCTTCGACCAAATTGTAGTCGAACGAAAAAGAAAAGGTCGATTAGGTAAATTATGGTATACGTATGTAATATATTCTTAGAAAGAAAATATTACCGTCACAGAGGATACGGTCGTCTGGCTTTGCTTGAATTTTATTCAAGAAAATATTGAACCTTAGTACGGGAGAAGCTGTCGCTGGTAGTATACAGGGTGACGTAGAAATAAAAAATCGATGGCGCATAAAAATCGACTCTCGTAAAACAGCGCCTACAGGAACGTACGTTACACGTGTGATACCGGAAGATAAATAATTTCGAGGCTTGACCTTTTTTATTAGCTACACGAGATTTTTCTTTTCTTAATTTTTTTTTTAAACTCTCGAGCCACCCTTCTCTCTTGATGGCTCTGTCGGAAATTCTTCGCGACGAACGTTTCCGTCGAACGATACAATTGACTTTTTTTTTTCACCCTCGTTTTAACTGTTTTAAATTCGTTCTTCGTCTCCCGCGCGATTTACTCACGTGGGATTGTCGATATCGATCTCGAACTCCGTAAATAATGACTGACGTTCTACTTTTATTTATCGGACACATCATGAGCGTTTTTTGGAAAAAGTATTCCAAAAAATAAATATACACACACATATATATATATACATTGATATATTAAAATATACGTCACGCATTACTTTTCGCATAGTCGAGATTACATACGTTATTAATGCAATTATAAAATTATATATCGTCAGTGTTGCCAATTAAGTAAAATTCGCAAATTCCAAATTTGGCCTACCGCGAATTATTACTTTCTACCCTTATTTTCACTTAGTCATCGTCAAGGGATATTTTCGTCTTGTGCTCTCTACTCCCCCCCCCTTTCCCCCTATTTCCCCCTCTCTCCCCCTATCTCCCGCACACTCTTCATACCAACCACTCACGACGACTCGCAATAATTCTCGATTGCGCTGAATTCGCCGAAAATGTCAGAAAAGCGAATCCCAGTGCTGCATCGTGGGACGTTACCGTTGTATGATACGCTACGGTGCATATATGCTAGTATATATATATATATATATATATATATAGATCTATGTACTCGCATTACGTGCATGGTACGTACTTATACCCACGTTACCTTCTCAATGCTAAATATTCGTTTGATATCAGTGCTACTTTGTGACTGCTGGTTTTCCACTTTAATTTGAATATTCCTGATGCCCCGATAGTTTATTCCGTGGAGTGTTCGCGGGTGCCGGTTGCGTGACTAACGCTGGGAGTTCGATTCTTCTCCAGTCATCTGGTGGAACATTAATGGCAGACAGTAGACAGAGATATATAGTTCCCGAGGCAGAGGCAAGAGAGAGATAAATTTCATGACGGGTTGTTTTGAACTTCTCGACTGGCTTTCGGGATCAAACGTTTCGCGTGTTAAATATGACTGGGATATGACGATGGGAGGTGTGCCTTATGGAAATATCTATTGATATTCTACTTTAGGAAAATTATTGAAAAAAAAAAAGCTTCGGATTTAACCTGGCTTGTATTTGCATTAAAGGGCCATTACGAAAAGCCCTGTTGCTGCAGTTGCTCTTGAGCCAGGATGTTTTTGGGGTTGGCTTCTGTTATCGGGCTTGAGGGTGATTTTACTTTGCCTTATAGGGGCGCGTTAATGTGACTCGCTTTCGGTTTACTTGAAATTTTTCCTTTGTGTG
The DNA here is from genome assembly GCA_030142375.1 of Calameuta pallipes. Classification (NCBI taxonomy): domain Eukaryota; kingdom Metazoa; phylum Arthropoda; class Insecta; order Hymenoptera; family Cephidae; genus Calameuta; species Calameuta pallipes. Next base: position 248,035 of record JARQSW010000118.1, read on the forward strand.
TCTGGCTTACCCTGTACCCTGTCTGCGGGCTAATTGCGATCAATGGGGTCGGGAACTTTTTTTGGGGAAAAAAAAATTCGCCATTTTGATATTCGGTGCTGTTTTTTTTTTTTAAAAGGAGTGAGAATTTCAGGCTTGTAGCAATCTCAAATTTGATCCTGTATTGGGAATTGAACTTTTTTAAGGTTAGGTATGTCACGGTCGAGGGTGGGGGGACTGGGAGGGTGGTGATAAGTGGGCATTAAACGAAAATTTAAAATTCACAATATATGTACACGGTTGAATTAGAATACATACTGGAATTCCTAAGGTGCGGAATTCGTCGTGCGATACTTTTGCATTATCGATCGTATTCTGTCCTGCAGGACGCGAGAATGGGTGGGGTTACTGTGTATATATACATACATATATATATACGTGCTACGGAATTTTAATTCCGTGATCCTGGGGTAGTACCAACCCAACGGTACAAGCTAGGTATAAAAAGTGCGAAATTCCAGATCGTGTAGTAATTCCAACTGGGGACTAATTTCAGCAGTGTATATATATACATATACACATATGTATAGTAAGAGACAGAGACTAAGGGAAGTTGTCAGGAATTGCATCTAGCCATTAGATTATCCGATCCCGCTGTGGGATCTCAGGGGATGATCGGTATTGCTACTGAGATACCCGGTATAAGCTGCAGCCTCATCGAGCGGAAGGATCCACTCCTTGCGGATAGCCGACGTGAGAATTGGCACGGGTATGCAAATTTCCAACAGTAACGACCAGGACTCTCATCTGGAGAATTCTCCATTAGACAATTATCAAACTACCCCACTAGATTCTCACGAGCCATCAGACTTGGCTTTGTCATCCCCTAGCGCAGCGAAGCATCCCTCGTTCCCACAGTATCTGGATAACGTGTATCATGAATATTTTCAAGCCTTAAGTATGTGAAAATAAAAATATATATATATATATTACGTGGTAGCAGTGAATTCGATCGCACTCGACATTCTCCTAGGGGATGACGTAGCCCGGGCAGACCGTTAAATCAGTCCGCTCTGGCGCAAGGGTGGTTCACGGGGGTGCAGAATCAGGGACTGGATAGACTGCGAGGTACAGGACCATTTGCCCGTTGCACAAGTATGGGCTGGCTCTGGACCTTACCAAGGGGTTTGGGGTAGGGTTCCATGGGGGTCGAAGGTTATCCCATGTCCAGGAGGGGTCGCTCGTGAGTGGTAAATATATGTAGAGAGAGAAAGGGAGGGGGGGAGGGGATGCTGAGAGGGTTGTGGAGCTGCCTGTGCTTGCTTGGCTACCACGTTACCAGGGGGATGAAATTGTGCCTGACTGTATATATATGTATATACATAGGGATGAGCGAGGTGACGCGAGAGAGAGAGAGAGAGAGGTGGACGTCGGGGAGGGGCGTCGCGGCGCAGCCTGCCGCACCCAGCAAAGCGCCTGCCCGCGCCGCGACGCCTTCGACTACCCTGAACCCATAGCCAGTCGCTTCGTTGTTACCCCACGCTGTTGCTAGGTGCCTCGTTTCTCTAGAATTTTCGCCTCTGTCGTTAACCCCCTCAATTCTTAATACGCGTCTGAGCCACCCCGCCAACCCTTTTTTTTCCATAACGCAATCACGTTATCGGTACCAGCGACTTCTTATCTTAGCGTCGTTTCATCCCTTTGCTGATCTCACGTCCGTCCACGTTTCTCGTTACCATCCAAAACGACGCCAGCACGCAGCCTGGCTGGCTCGTCTCTACGTAATCAGGATACTCGATTTTGGATAAGACTTTAATGTGGGTGCATTCGACGTAACTCTTTACTCTGTGCTTTTCGTGTATAAACGATGGACTGTAATTGTTTTGTACGTTATTTTTTTGTAGCTTTCGTCGTTAAATTTATTTATTTAGGATACTGCGGCTGCTGTTTGATTTTTTAACGCTCTTATATATGTATACAGTGGCTATGTTGGTTTAGTCATTAGTTAATTTTAGCCATTACGTCGGGCCGAGTTAATTAGACACTCTTAGTTCGATGCTTTATTTTGCTAATTACTTATTCGCGGGAGAATAGACTGTCGTGGTGGAACTCCATTAGGCTGATTACTCAAATTTCTGTTTTTTTTTTTTAGTACCTTGTATTTTGGTCGGAAGTTTTTTTTTTTGAGAAACTTTGATCAAGATACGTGTTGGATGAGTAATTGATATATGGGGTTTTTATGGTACTTAGCTGGTTCAGGGGTTTACAGGGTTGGCAATTTTGATTGGATTTTTTTTTTATTCCTGTCGGTGGTTTTTTAGTAACATATTGCTCTGTGAACTTTTGTTATCGGTCAATGCGGTTAATAGTATCTGCTCACTGGAGAGCTTCTCAAACTATATATAGATTGGATTTGCAATTTTTTTTTTTTTTTTCATTTTACCGCAATGCTTCCGCGAGAAACTACTCGAGAGTTCGACGAACCCTTTCTGTTTCAGTCGCGTAGTCATTTTGGTAGGACTGATTTAACGGACGGTTATTTATCCTGGCGAGTCATACCGAGTGCTTCGATTCGGTATAATTTTACTGGTTAGTTACCGTGAATTTGTACTTTTTTAGGTGATACTTATATTTTTGAAAAATTCTTTCAAGATAAATGCCAATCAAATTGTTTCGGGTGTTTTTCCTAACGAAAGAATTTTTGTTTTTTTTTTTAGTAAGTTTGATTCTTCAGCAACCCGATCAAGGGTCGAATAAGTTTTATTCAGTATATCGTAGGCCACGCGGAACGGAAATAAAGTTTAAATAACTTTTTCTCAGGCAGCCAATAGTAATATCTCTCTGAAGTGGATGACAAACGCGATCGACGCCATTGCTGAATAATCGGGACTGAATTTGATATTCCCAAGGTGCAAGTAAATGCGAAGTTGAAATTTACTGCTCAAGTCGATATAGGGTGCTTGAAAAAAAAAAAAAAAAAAAAATTGCTCAAAATATCAAAGGATACCACGACTGGCTTTATCGATCCAACTACAGTGTATTCGATGCAGTGACCATAGAGTCGTGGCAGACAGAAGGACCCGAGGAGTAAATAAAAAAATTTTTTTAGTCTGACGAACCAAAAAAAAAAGTGAAAATTCATAACAATCAAGTTTACGCGTATTCAGAAATAATTTTGAGAACATTTTCGCAACACGACACAGTGACCGTTTGAATTTCGAAATCGTTGAGTTGAATTTCAAACAAAATTAAAATTCAAAATTCGACCGATGACCTGCCCGGAAAGTGAAGTGAAGTGAAGTGGCAAAGGTGGCCGAATGAAGTGGTTTTAGGATGATGGTGGAGCGTGTCGAGGGTCACCTCTTCATGTATCGACGACCGGTCTACCGGGTCTTCCAGTACCTCGAGACCTCCGAGTAAGTAATTAGCGATCAATTTGAATTAATCGATTATGTCATTAATCGATATATTGGATTCGATTGTTTCTTTAAGAATATTATTTTTTAATACATACATCATTGCCATTGGCAACAGTGCGGTCGAGAGAAAACTTATCGAACTTTTTTCCTCTTGTTTTTTGCGCGCGAACTTTTGAAAATGATAAAAGTTTCCGGTCGTCATAATTCTGGTTGGTCAACAAGCAGGAAATCGTCATCCGATAGAAAAGACACCTTACAAGTGGACTGGATTAATTGTCGCTCTTGGTATCAGTCTGATAATGCATTATAAGCATAAAGGGTTAAACTTCCCTTGAAAAATCACTCTCTTTTACTACCCTTGCGGAGCTACTTCTGTCGATGGTACTCAACCAGGCGCCATCATGGCCATTCCCTACTGGGACTACGTCTGGTATTCACTTAACGCCTATACGTTTTCCACTAGGAAAGTAATTTAGCCAAGTGGCTCGTAGAGACGCTGACGCCGTCGGCGTCGACGTCGCGACGTCCTTTTGCTACCCCTTCGCCTCCTTTGTCTTTGGTATATAAGTACCACTGAGTGGTGAGCCCCGATTTCCTTTGTTGATTTCCGGTGACTTTGCGTGGCCGAGACATTGACCCTGATTCAACGACCTTGATCTAGATCGGTACCGGAAGTTGCGTTTTGGATGGCGAAGAGATGTTAGAAAAAATTGGATTTTTTTTTATTTATGATCATTAAACATTACCTTTATCAGGTATATTGAACTGGATATTGCTGTACGTAATTTTTGTGTATTTTACTTTTTTGAATAATTTTCCAATTTTCTATTTCCTCTTCGTTTCATCCTCCACACGGGCCGCTGCATCCTCCGTTTCCGCGAGTAACGCAGGAATTTGACATGGATTGAACCGGATCCAAGCAGGTCGTAGAAAACGACCGGTTCGGTATGGACCGACGTTTTTGAGTTAAATAATCTTTCGTTGACTCTCCATTTCCGTTTTGGAGACGATCCATTATCCAATCCATGTTTTTCGAAATGTCCACGTACTTCCATGGTACCCAGTCCTGTACGTCGTCACAAGTATAAGCCACCATACCAACCTGAGAATATTTGAGAAGTAATTATGATCATTATTTTTCTTCGATTTATTTCACATTTAAAGCAATTTTTTTTTTTAATCTTACCAAAATATCCTTACTGATAACCGGTGTTCCCAATGGCGGACAATCCACGTATGTTTCCAAAATATCTTTCTCCATGCTGCGGGACATAGGCTCATCCTTGACGTCGATCTTATTCAGCACACCGGAAACGAACTTGTTCATCAGAACTTCCGCTATGTCGGTGACCGTCTCATTTTCATTACGATTCCTACCGACGTATGCTCTGCCCATGAGCAGTTCCTTTCGACTATCATTCGATCGTAAAACGTCCTCCAATCGCGTGATGATAGTGTCGAAAAAGTTTTTAATAAAATCCTCCAAAATCTTCTTATTCGTGTTGCTGATGTCCGACGGATTATTTTCTAAAAATTTTCATTATTCTTTGTCTTGAAAAAGAAAAAAAATCTTCTTTCATACCACTCACCGTTTCCTGATCTTCTTCCGTCCTTGTATGCATTTCGTTCGACGTTACGATTTTCCAAATTTTCATCTGTCAAATTTAACTTAGTTTTCTCCTGCGCGAAGAAAAATGGCGCTGCTGTCAATTTATCGAGACTCCTTATTAATCTTCTTCTACGAATCTCCGTGCTTTCGGGAAATGCGTTTTCCTCTTTCACGTTCCCTGCCTCATCTCTGTGTTCCGGTAACGGCAAATGTTTCGTGTTTAGAAGTCTAACTGTATGGCGATTCTGTTAAACGTGGGTGAATTAATGTATACAGTAATATACGTAACAGTATATTATATATATGTATATAACGATACGTTGATACATACAATATCGCAAAGATCTATTTACTATTTATTTTATTTACTCTAGATTATTTATATACTTACGTTATATTTTTACATATGTAGGTATATAATTATATATACTATATAATTCAAATGCACAGAAACGACATTACTTTCCGATCCCTCTAATACTTACGTTCGAGCTTTGCACCACCGTAAGAATTTTACAACGATCCGAACAACATAAATGACCCAAATCCTGATAAGGATTACAGGGCAATTTTGGAATACTGGCGAGGTCCCTGCATATTCTAAAGAAAAAATTTTTCGAGTCAAAAAATTTTTTTTGCCACGCGTTATAATCCTAATACTCACGGACACTCGAGATGAAGAATGGCCAAATTGTAAGCAGCATAATTCACGGACTCGACGTCATAATCATAATATGGATGCATCTCAATGCGCGCGATCTTTATCACCTGATTGTAATCAGTAGTAGCGCCAACAAGTATAGCCATATCGCCAACGACGTGATGCCTAAAAATTTTGAAAAAAAAAAAAATTATTTTCTGCATTTTAATTCAAAATTATTTCCCTGCTGATAGACCCAATTATACTTGCTCGTAAATATGCGCAAAATGTACACAGGAGGCAGTCGTGATTGCGTGTCTTTCCGTTAAAATTGCACCGCTGCACATGAAGTATCGTGAATTCCTAAAAAATCGATAATCAATAACTAAAGCAAATTAGCACGTGACAATTTTTCAATTTTTACCCCTTTTGCCCCTGAACCACCCACCCGCCCCCTCTATCTTACGTGCTCACGTTCGCCGTCATACCGCAAGGCGGAATATTTTCGTCGCGCACGATAAGCGCATAAAAATTTGTCAAATTTTGAAAACCATCGAAATCCTTTACGATCCACGAATCCTGCGACTGTCTCTTCGGTCTTGTGATTTTCCGACGATTCGAGAAACTCTCGTGCCTCGTGTTATCGTCCCGGTACAATTTTCTGGGTATCACAGATTTTTCGGATCTTTCACGTAAAACGTCGTTGTAATTTTCGAAAGAATTTTTCGATGTCCTTATATCTTTACTTTTGACTTTCGCGAATGTCGCGAACAACAATAGCAGCGTTATCGATTGGAGTAACATTTTTTTTTTAAATTAATTTTTTGATTTTCTTTCTTTCCTTTTCTTCAGCAATGTAATCCGACGTGGTTCACTTGGTCACTAATGACTATTTAATTGGGGCAATTAAGCTTCCTAAGGCGCATGGGTATCGATAGACATTTTAATTACACGCGAAATTACTTAGTAAGCGCTGATAGCGTTCTTGAAATCGTTTTAAGCAGACGCACTAAACTGAGTCGTTCAGCTATAATCAATTAGAACGCAACTTACGAGAACTTCACTTCGATTATCCTTTTCGTCGGTCGATCAGAAATTAACAATACACACCATATTTTTACCAATATCGAACTATCCTATGAACCATTTGAAATTTGTATGTGTATTTGTGTATTATCCATGGGTAAACCCAATGACAGATAATGGCGCAAATATTATTCTACCTCAAGTCCCCTTTTCAAATTTCAGTCTGAAATCTTGGAAAAGTTCGATCTCGTTGAAAATTCGTGTGAATCACAACGAATTGAAGGATCTGATCTATAATTGAAAAAAAAAAATCGATGATCGATCGATCGGTACTCAAGTATATTAAATAAGAATAAGGTAAAATTGAATTAATTTTATAGGCATATATTTGTATGTATATATAAATGTATAATAATTATATAAAAATTAGTCCTTTCCCCTTTGCCGATTCTTGCGTAATAATACACGGAGATTCTATTTTCTCACAATCGGCAGATTAGCGACATTGTTCGTAAATTCCATTGCTTGACCAGGATATCCATTGTTGTCGTTTCTCGTTTCGATAGTCCCATTGTTGGCTACGTACGATTGTCGCTCCTGTCCCGTCGCGTAACCGGTCGAAATCGGTACTCTCACGATACGATCCTTCGTCCACGTAATCGATTTATCGGTTATTCGATCGTTTTGATAAATTCGTGCTGCCCTTGAAGAATATCGAAAATTTCTTTTCTCTCGATAACTATGCGAATTTCGTGTTCTCTCGTCGTAAACGTAAATCTCGGAATTTTTTAACGATTTTCCGTTCACGTAGATCTCCGAATTTTTTGCTCGATCACCGTCGATCGTTACGCTCATGTTTTTCAGTATTGCCGCTTTTACCTCACTCGAGGTCTTCAATGGATCGTAATGTGGCTCTTCTACGCGCAGCTTCGCGACTATCAAGTGATCCTGGGTAGTGTCGTCGGTGTTTGAATTTTCCACGATTTCTGGGTAATTTAAAAAATTTTTTGGATCTTTAAAAAATCTTCTTAAATTTGAATTAAATAAGGTCGCATTAGCCGCATCCAATGCCGGTGCAACTGATTGAAAATTCATCGTTCGATTCTCCGTCGATCGAACTGGCAAGCCGGGTAACTGATTTTCAAATTTCTCACCACTAAGCGGGAATGTGGTTTTCGATGCTTCCGGTACGACGTTCGGTTTTTTGTCGATATTAATCTCTATAAGTTTGCCCGTCATTGTATACATCTTGCTGCGATTGATTTTGAATTGTTTTTTTTTCCTTGATTTTGTAAATTAAAAAATTTCATCTTCTCCAACAAATTATTATCTTTCATCTCGCCTGTCGACGACGCTCTTTTTATCTGTGTCATCTTGTCATTCAATCCCATGCCGAGGATATCAACTTCCGGCGCACAATTTCCGGTATCGTTTCTACACTTTTCCATTGTCGATTGTCGATGATCCTCATTGGGCGACTGTTCGATCGATTTCGCGTTCGTCGATCGGTAGGCGCGGCTTCATACGCGGTCGGTAATGCAGGGGCGCTCGTATCCCGAAATTCGAATAAATTTCTATCGGATTCTTATTATTGTCGTTTGAAATCCGAATCTGTACAGTTTGCATTGTATTTTCATTTCTGCCATTATCTTTCTTAGCTATTGTTATCAGGCCATTGTAACCGGCATTTTCTGACCTTTCATATGTCTGATCGTGACCCTTTGACAAGTACAAATTGAATATGCACGTATTGCATCCTTTACCGGTATTCTCGCCTGCCGGGTTTTCGAAATTCTTCCAATTTTTCACCATACCTTTTATCCAATCAATGTTAACGAACAGATCGGTATATCCCCAGTGTCTCCATGGCTGACGATCGTCACAGGGCACTGACACTACTGCTGTCTAGAAAATCGAAGCAGGTGATAAATTTTTTCCAAAAAAATTTTTTTACTCTGTTACGCCTTACCTGAACATTGCCAGACATCACCGGTGATCCCGTCTGAGGACAACAACTCGTACCGTCACTGGCTCTTGCCATTATTGACATAACACTATTGTTATCGATTATCGATTTATCGATTGTTTCCATCGCTTCTATTTTCCTAGTATTTTCTTCAGTAATCGCAGTCGTAGTCGTCGATACCGAGAAGAAAAGAAATTTTTTCGGGCACTGATTAGACTTTCTTTTTTTTTTTAATCACAATAATTCTACTTTCTACCAACCAACCTATCGTACTTTGCGTATTCGCCTTTTTCGTGCTATCGATGTTACTTGAATTTTTTTGAAAATTCCGATTGACTCTGCCCGAACCAGTGGCGGCGAAACTGCTACCAAATCTGGGCGGATAAATTAATTTTCGAATTTCTCGATTATTCCTTTTCTTATCAGTCCAAGATCCGTCCGTCATGTTCGATACTTTCGATGACCGTAAAACTGCATCCTGATCCCGCTTACGTTTCGATAGGGGTATATTTTCTGCAATTGTCTCTAGCATCTCATACGAGGACTGCAATTTATCATTGTTTTTGTTATTTTTATTATTTAATATTATTTCCGTGCGCATTTACCTTCTCGAGTTTTCGAAAAAGTGCAACCATGCAATTTTGATTGGCGCATATGTCGGTGAAGGGAGATTCAGGCATTTTGACTTTTTTCAAATTGTGCGCGTTTATTCTGAAGGAAAAAAAAGTCATATTTTTCTTCCTCGTTTATTTACTCGTGTATTCCTTACCTGCAGGCTAATTTGAGTATTGCCAAATTATGATCGAGATAATTTGACTCGTAAGGATCCTCCTGATGATTTGGATGTATCACGTAATCCTGAACTTGTATTATCTGCGAACTAGTTTTCGTGGGAGCTACGACAACGGCCAGTGGCGCTTTTATATTATGCCTGCAATATTAATCGCATTGAGGATGAACCTTAAAGTCAATATCACTGGTGAGACAGGACACTAGTCTTGCTAATGCTAATAATCGACGTTAATTAGTGACATCATTAGTGACCTCATATACGTCATCCGAACAATTTAGATTCAAACGTTACATTTGCCATGTAATTCGAAACGTGACGTCACGATGTTAAATTAATTTTTTTTAAATTTGAAAAATTTATTCAGTCTCTCCTAGGACAGGTGTCCGAGTATCATATTGAAAATTACGATAAGGTTGGATAAGGAAATTTTTTTTTTTTCGTTTTCGAATCAAATTTTTATCCAAAAATATTTTACTGCCGAAGACATCGTTTTATCAACTGGACGCACCTGATGTGCGTCGCTTCATGTAAACACGACGCCGACGTCAATACGTGATGATCGGATATGATGGAACCGCTGCACATGAGATATCTAGTTGTTCTGTTGAAAAAAATTTTGGATCAATGGATTATACAAAAAATTTTGTTTTCAAAATTTTCATACGCTTTCAGATTCGCCCTCTGGCACCGCCACGTGATTTCTTCGTCCTTTACGACTATTGCCTGCACGTCCATCAGCTCGTCGTGGATCCTGCTTCCCAAATTGATCCAATAATCTTCAATATTCTCGTTTAAGAACATGCGTCTGCTCGCGTTTTTTATATCTGCACTGTCCATGAAATTTTCGATCGTCGAATTCGAAATTGAAATTTCGGTGACGTCGGCGGGCATCTTCGTCGTTTCTCTCGTCGTCTTAGCATCTTCCGTAATTTCAGTTACGATCGTATCCATCGTCGTTATTTCCGTATCCTTCGACTTCTCGATCGATTTGTCATCGATATTGATGTGATTGATTGATTTTACAAATCGACAACAAAATAGCGACCCCATACAAATGAATGATATCACGGAAATTTTACGCATCGTTAAACGGACGTGAAAATTTATAATAAATAAATTGTTGTATTTGTACAAATTTTTTTTTCGATCACCAATCAATTCCGTTCGATTTTTTTTTTCGTTCACTGTTGCCACTCGACTGGTACCCGTTTAATCTTTCCAGAACGGCCAACTTAATTTGAACTAATCTGCATCGGTAAACCATTTGTTTATTACCCTAAGTGTATACCGGGTGACTTTTTATACTAGTACAAAACAGTGCAGCTGCACACTTGCAATTTGTTTATTGTATAAAATCAATTGTTATTGTTCTATAAGAAAATAATATTGATATTTTATAGAAAAAAAAAGAGAGAAAGGTAAAAAAATTATTTCACATTTTGCATATTTTTTTTTTTCAACCACAGTCCGTTCGTGCTTCCACAAAAGGAAATATTTTCTTCGTTCCTCGTCTCCTTCCTTTCTCCCAGTTTTTCTGTTTCCACAAAATGGAGGAAAAAAAAGTTCACGCAACCTCGCACAACGCTCTTCCGCCGAATTGTTCTTGTTCCAAGTAAAACACAGGACTACCGCAGTTCGTTCTCAGTCTCACGACACGCGAGAATGCCGGTTGCCTTAACGTGAGAAAAATGTAAATCCCAAAGGCCTATACTATATGCAGAATGCATTAGACCGTGTATATCTATGTATACAAGATTCTCAAGTAAACCCAGCTCATTAACCAAGAGCCCATTAACGCTAATTGAGTGAACTAATAAGCGGTGGTTCTAGTAACTCGGTGTTCTGTAACAAATTTAACCTACGATAAATACAAAAATACCGATTACAATATAATTCAATGAATTCTATCGAATCGATCAGTGCGTTCGATCAATTCGGATGATTCGATCGGTTCGTCATTTTTTTTTTTAAATCACTCTCGACTTCCCGCCACTCTTAATGCGTCCAATGCACAAGATCACTCAGGCAGCTGGGATCCAGTTAAAATTACGTGAAGTCGCTCGCTGTAAAGAAGCTTGCCGATAATTACGAATGACACGTTTCAGTGATTAATCTGCGCTGGACCGGGATGCTGCGATGAGTCAATTCTCACCGAGGCAAAGAAATTACGATTGTGTATAGACCGTGTACGTGCACGGGTATCAAGTATGAGATCAGTCAGTGTTAAGTCCAAGAGAAAGGATGGTTAAGGGTTAGGAGTGGGGTTAAAAAAATTTATTAAAAAACTAGATAAATAAATTACACATAATAACAGACGCGCCTGACGCGCTTCCGCGTGCACTGGTAATTATTTTATTGAGACGCAGGGTCGTCCGGACTTCTTTATACGGTCAAGTCGTATAAAGATCTTCTTGGTTTACGAGCAGCGAACGCACAGTCATAGCCTTGCCGATATTTGACGTAACGCAAGAACAATGGGATATAAGAAATTTTTTCAAAATTTTCAAACTCGCAATCAATCAAGCTACTTACGTGAACTTTTTTTTTTATTCGCTCAAAATACTTTCTCGTTACTAATCAATATATTTTTCGAATTTCTCCTAATCGATGGTCGATTCAACATGCAAAAAGAACGGGGCACGTTGATTTCCTGCTACGGTCCTTAAAGTGCGTAGCAGATTCGACAGAAACCTCAAGTTTCCGTCAAAGCATAACTGATAAGCTGCATCTCATTATCGGTACGTCCGATGAGATAAGACAGTCCGCGTTTGCGATTGATCAAGATGGAGAGGAGCAAGGAAGTAAAGAGCCAGGGACGTCCCTCGCGGGACATCCTAACGCGAGTTCAGGAATGTCGTACCGGTTAAAAAATACCACACCCTGGCGAGACTAGAGTGGGAAATGCATCAGGGTGATATGTATGTGTGTGTATATATATATATATTGCGTATAAATATAATACATAAAATAGTATATATAGGTATAGAACGGGGAGTGGTATTCTGCCGATGATTCTTTACGGTTTAACCTATCCTGAATCACCCTGTAGCTGCGCACAATTTTGCCGCAAGTCCTGGAAATTCTGAACGAACAGCAGCGCGTCCCACGCCACTGTGAAAAAGAGGGAGAAACTCACAGGAGTTGTCTTCCCTGCCGATCAGTTTCGAGCTGACAGTCAATGCGTGCACCTGTGGTTTTGTGGATACGAATAAAAAAAAGAAAGTGACGTGTATGGATAAAATTGGAGAATAAAGTATCAATTCAATTGGCAGTTTGAATTGTGGAATTGGTAAAAAAAAGGATACAGTACAGCGATACGTTGATTAGGAAAAATTTTTGAATTTTTTTTTTTTTTTTTGAAAAGTTTAAAGTCACGGAGGACGAGTAGCCTGCGGCCTTCCAGGTGTTCGGCGTTGGCGCAACGCTACGCCCACGTGCCCCGCGAAATATTAGTGATAGACTCGCGTTGGAATTTTGACTCGTATTTTCAAAAGTGTCAGGCTTCTAATTTGCATAAAATCCTATGGTTCTGTCGGGGAATTTGAATTCTCACTCGGCACAGATACAGTGTCGGTTGGACTACGTCAATCGTGTCAAAATTCAAATTAGTCGGTGTTTCGTTATTTTTCTTTTGCTATCGTGACATATTTTCATCGGTCAATGATTTTCAGTTTCGTTCTTACACTCGTGTGCGTGCAACGGGTCTATGGAATCGAATTGTGGACGCACCTTAATCCAAATAAAAGGATGTACAAGTTAAATTATCGGTAACGATAATTTTTTTATTTTCTCAAAAGAAAAGTTGGCCCAATTTTTCTCTAGAGATATTTCGACCGATCCGTTAAAAAAGATCGGATAAAAAATCACTTTTGGCAATTATGCATTTTTGGAAATCAGTCGAGCAGTCCTCACGGACAATGAGGTTGGCCTCAATCACTCTGTCACGTGGTACGACGAATATCTCTTTTAAATTTCCCGCCATCGACAAGACTCAAAATGTATGAGACGTGTACTTGTGTATCGTAAACTTTTGTGAACTATGACACGAGTGAGAGCGAACGAAGAGAAAAAAAAAGTGAAATATTTCGTCAAGTGCCCTCTGGAATATACAATGCTGGAACTCGTGGAGCGAAAAGCTAGTGGAATATCCTGGCCAGTCGGGATGGCGCGGTTGCCGCAGAGCTTTGAAAATCGCAAGGACGTCTTTCTCAGGCGAGAAAAGAGCGGTTCAAGTTTTCGCGAGAGAAGATGGAAAAGGGACAGCAAGGGTCTTCTGTGTGCCCTGGGTCGTTGCGATGATTACTACAGCCCTGATACCCTGGGCACATGGAAATTTCATAGAGTGTCGCGCGTAAGGTACCTATATATACATATATATACACACATATAAATAACTTTTTCAATTTCCACAGCTCTATACTTGACATATATATTTTTGTATAAGAGTATATATATACATGTATATATACTTGACATATATGTATATTCCTCCCAACAATAAAAATGGCCGAACCCTAACCTCTCTCAATTCATTCAAAATAAATTACCAACGTCTGCCATGAAGTTAGCCAAACCGCAATTGAATTTTGCCGCCATTCGCACCTCTTGAGGATCACCGAGCAATTGCATGATTTAGCCTAAAATACAAAAGGGATCAAATTTCAACCTCGTACCCCATAGAACCCCATAATAATCGAGAAGCGTAAATGTACCTTATATTTATGGAAAACAGTAAATACAGAACTGGTCCACTTGAGAATTCTCACTGCGTCTCCCATGCAGCACGTTAAAGAAGTGCGATTCGGTGGATACGCTACAATAGAATTGCACATTTAAGGCAAATTCGCACGAAAACAAAATTCACATGCAAAGTAGTAGTGCATATCGATTGCGGAGGAGCGATTGGAGAAAGTTCGAGTGAAAGGGAAAAACGTAGGCGTTTTAATGCAGGTGCGTTAGAGGTCGCCAACGAGCAGGTCAGATTCTCTGATAATTTAATAATCTTATAAAATCCCATCCCAAAAATTATCAAAATTTCATCGTTTCCAATCGGCGACATTACGATCCTTTGTATTGTACAAATCGTACGATGGTATCCATGGTGACATCACACCATGTACTCATGACTATCTATATATTCCCCACGGGTCCCGTAAGTCGCCTCCATTTTCTCAGGCCCACGCAATTATAATATACCGGGTGAACAAATCATTCCGATCTACGGGCAGCCGAAGGATTGTTATCGTAAAAAATAATTTTTTTATCCCTAATTTTAAATCCTTCGATCAATTACGATTAATGCTCGTTAGCGGTGCTGTCGCTAATTAATCCGCATATAATATCGTTCGAGGAAATAACAAATTAACCTTATATATATTTATACGAAGTTGTCTGCTTTTATGCCAATTGATGATAATCATCGTTGCATTATGTTTACGTGCAGCAATTCCAGATACCAACTTTCCACACTCTTACCATATATATATATATACAATATATCCCAGCTCACAGTCTTCAAGCACTGCGTGAATATTTAGCCTACTAAATAAATATCGTATATAAATTATGGCGAGAACTCGACTAGTTCTCAAGTAGCGATAACCATCCGGTAAATGATCCCACGATTCCATGTTTAAAACGGTCGTTAGGCTTAAGTCGTGTAAGGCAGATTCACATTCTAGCCAGCCATTAGTTATGCAATTGCTCGTATCTTTACTCGTTAGGCCGTATGTAATTATTAATGTATAACGGAGATCAGTATTCCTCTCCCCTCTCTCTCTCTCCCCCCAGAAATAGTCGAGAATAGCATACGGGGATTCGACAATT